>CAUYPO010125579.1:0-19880 GCA_963574435.1 Cheirogaleus major | reverse complement strand
AAGGTGTTGGCGGGGCTAGTTTCTTCTGAGACTTCTCTTTCAGGTTTGTAGAAGACCATCTTCTCCCTGTGCTTCCCTCTGTGTCCTGATCTCCAAGCCATATCAGATTAGGGCCCACCCTAATTACCCCCATTTAACCTTAATTACCTCTTTAAAGACCTTATCTTCAAATACAGTTACATTTAGAGGTACCAGGGTTATGACTTTAACGTATGAATTTTGGGAAACATGATTCAGCCCATAACAGTATTTAAATGTTTATATTAATTTTGTGTATAGATTTTTATATGTAAAGATTCTCTGTATCACTCATATTTCCTTTATCTCTCATATTTCAGTAAACATGATATGTTGAATTCTTCTTAGTTTCATAGAAAATCCACTTTATATGTAACAGATGCTTGATCATAAGAAGAAATATTTGTTAGATTATAACTTCAATCATATGTTGCTTATCTACCATATTCTCCCTGATTTATTTTAAATATTTAATTTATTTTTATGTGTTTAAACTAAATGTTCTACAGAAGCCTTCAAAAAATAATGCTAGCCAGTTCATCCTTATTTCAGTATATTGATACTAGCTAATTTTTATGTCCTAAAATAAGGGGCTTAATAAATTCCTAGTGAATTATTTAAATAAAATTATAGAAAATGCTCTCCAAGTGTAAAAACAACCTGAATATGTTCAAAAATTAAGTAGAATAGTTATATATTTTGTGTGTGTTTGTGTGTGTATGTATTTCTTTGTGTTTGTTTTTTTGTTTTTTTAATTTATTGTTCTCATTAAACTATTTGGAAAGAAATATAAGATATGTTTGGATTGCTGGGTTCTCAGTGAAAAATTAATTAGAATCTTTTTATCTTATTTTCAAATTAATATTACATGTACATTAAAATATTGATTTTGAACAAGTTTACTTTTTATATATTACCACTGAAATTATGACATATAGTAGTAAACTTTAGTAGTAGTACCCCTGTAATACTCTGAAATAAAAAAATAAAATTAAAAAAAGAAAAATTAAACTTCGATATTATTCATTTAAAAATTGTTACCTTTTTTCTTTAATGTAACACTCAAACATTTTAGTCAATGCTACATTCAAACAACTTAAACTTCAAAAAAAATTTTTTTTAAGTTGTGTTGTGATCTTGCACAGTTTATACATTCTAAAGAGACAGCTTATTTCCAGCAGATCCTGGGAAATTTCTACACAAATATTGCTATCCAAAATATCTCTTCACTTCTGATTAATTTTTAGCTCTTCCATAAAAAGTGTTTATAAAACATTAATGGGCAATTTAACTTCAGTTTCCAGAGAGAGATTTCTGCTGCATCAGATCTTATATTTGCCACAGTGCAGTCTTCCCTTTCCCAATACTTGTTCTTATTTCCCAGAAGGTCTCACCATCTGCCATTGATGCCTGTCTAAAGTAGGAAATTCCTCCTCAAGCAATTCTTGTTCAAATATTACTTTTCAATACTACAACCTTCCCAGGTTACAAATGTTCCCGTATATTTGTACCCCAAAGTCAAATCTGCGGATAACTATCTTCAAAGGTATTTAATGACCAAGTGCCTTTTAATCTATTGAACCCAAAAGCAAAAAGGAAGAGTATTAGAAGTTTCAAAACTCAAAAGAAGAAAGCTGCCTAACATTTTACATGTCATAGGCAGTTTTTTCTTAAACAACCCCTCAAATTTTTTATCATAAAATCCTTCAGGAATTTGTATTGCTTCTATGCAAATGTATGTAATTTGTTCTTTTGATAGTAATAGTGCTCTATGGTATCTTTTTAAATCTCTTGTTTTTGTTTACCCTTAAATTATATTATATATTTTTAAATTCTCAATATGGAACATGTCTTTTATATATATATATTTCTTATTTTAATAACATGGTATTTGTCAGGTTACCTTTACTTTTATTGATGCAGAAAAGGAAAATGTATCCTTTCAGAGACCACAAGAAAGGCTATAAGAAGTTTAACTGATTACCTGTGGATATTTGCAGACAATAAGATAGATGCCCAACCAACTATTAATATATAAAGAATAGTATCTTTCTTTTTCATTGTACATAGAAAGCAATATATCTCCACTGACATGTGTTTGAAGGCATAGTGTTAGACTCCTTAAAGTATATTATTACTTTTGAATGAGATCAAAACTTGAACAAATGTAACAAGTTTCACCAATTGATATAACCAAATAAATACTTTACAAAGGATAGATGTGTTCCATTACTGGAAATAAGGAAATAATACTGACCACATATGTATCAGGTATCAATTGCCACAATAATGCTTAATAACAAACAATCCCAAAACCTCAGTGATATGCAAAAATAAGTGCTATTGTTCAGGTGTCTATGAGTAACTGGAAGTCTATTAGGCTGTTAGATATCCTGAGCTTGGCTGGCTTGTTCACTTCTTTGGGGATCTGCTGTTGGGCTATTCGGGCTGACCTCCTCCCAGGGGACTAGGGTAACTGAACTCCATGTTTCTATCATCCTTAGAACATGTTCTCATGATGATAGCAGGACTGAAGAGGAGAACTTTTGAGTCTTGGTAACTGGCATGGCCTTGTGAGTAGAAAGTCACTAGAAAGTAATATTTTTTGAGTTACAGAGCAAAAAATATTAGTACAAAAAGGGCTAATAAACTGATGCCATTTTTCAATCTACTAAGATGTGAAAGAACTTTCGGGAATTCCTGAAAGCATTTCATGTAGAGTAATCTCTTGAGATTTCATCTGTAAGAGAACTGGAAACTTGAAATCATGTGAATATAGAATTTCTAAAAGATGGTGCAAACATGGTTGTAAAACCGAATATGTTGCACAGACCACTAGTTGCCTTTTAATATCCATTCTTTCCTTTTTCCTTAGAAATAAAATCATAGGCAATTTGTCCAGCTAAAGGATCATATTATCTAGGTTTCCTTATAGCTAGATATGATCAATGAAATGTCATTGGACCTCTTAAAGAAATGTTAGAAAAATTTCCCTCCTAGGGAGTGGCTGTGAACCCTTTGTTCTTCTTTTCTTCTTTATTCTAGCCTTGCAATTCAGACCTGACAGCCAGAGCACCAGTAGGTATCTTGGATCATGATGGTAGAACAACAGATGAGAAAGAGGTGAGTTACCTGATGAACATGGAGCCATCAAGCAGAATGCAGAATTTTCTAAATATGAAAGAATAAATACATGTATTTATTCTTGAGCAACTGCTTTAGGGTCTTTTCCCTCATGATCACATGCAATTTCTAACTGATACAAAATGAGGTCTTCCTATTTCTCCCATACATTGCCTCTGGTATAACTGTAACACAGCAAACAGAGTGAGCCTGTTAAAACATCAGTCAAATCATATGATGTTTCTACTCAAAACTCTGAAATGGCTTCAAGCTACAATGACATACATGGGCCTGCATGTCTTGACAACCCCCCCATTACTTCTCTTACATCATCTCTGCTACATCTTCATTCACTGAATTCCAGCCATACCTTGAGTATGCCAAATATCCTCTCACCCTACAGCTTCTGCTGTTGCTGCTCCCTGGTCTTAGAATTATCTTCTCCCAGGTATCTTCTGACTTATTCCTTTGCCTCCTTTCAAGTCTTTACTTAAATGTCACCTTCCTTATTATGCCTATTCTGGTCATCAGGTTTAATTCTACAACCTTCCCTCATCTTTCACTGGTATTTTCTTTGTCTCTTAATCTGACTCCACTTTTCTTTTTACTTTTTTTCATAGCATTAATCACGTATGTATGGATCATTTTATAATTTGTTGATTTATTATTATTATTGTGTGACTCAATAAGTGACTCTAATCATATATTGAGGAATGCAAATATTAAGTAAATAAGAGTCATAGAAAGTATTACCCAGGGAGAGCAATACGGTCCAAACCACTGCAGACAGTTTGAGATATCCATCAACACGTTTTCTTCTTAAGGGCTTCCAGTGATTTAACCTCAATTCTTTTTCAGTATCCCTGTTTTAGAGATTTCTCTACTTAGTTCTGTTTACACTTTTCACAAAACACACAGTTAAATATTAATAGAAGCATAAAAAATGTGTATACCTTCTAGGTACCTTTCATTACTTAGAGAAAATAATCAAAGAAAATACAATACATATGAAAATAGCAAATAAAACAGAAACAGATAAAGCATAAAAGAACATGAGAAATATAAAATTATATATTAATTGTTTAATATGATAAAGATAAATTAGTAGGCAACATAGAATCATTGAAGTTTTGTTTTGTTTTGTTTTTCATTTTTTTAGAAACAGGGTCTTGCTCTGCCACCCAGGCTGGAGAGCAGTGGCATCATCATAGCTCACTGCAATCTCCAATTACTGGGCTCAATTGATCCTCCCACCTCAGCCTCCTGAGTAGCAGGGACTTCAGATGTGTGCCATCACACCCAGGTAATTTCTAAAACTTTTTGTCTAGATGGGCTCCTACTACATTACCCAGTCTGGTCTTCAACTCCTGGCCTCAAGCAATCTTCCTACCTTGGCCTCCCAAAGTGTTGGTATTAAAGGTGTAAGTCACCACATTTGGCAGATTAAAGATCTTGAGATAGGAAATATTTTTATCAGAGCTCTGTTTTCAGAGAAGTGATGAGGGTTTAGACCTGTGTGGTCAAATATAGCAGCCATTACCTGGAAGTAGCTGTTGAGCACTTGATATGTGGCCCTTTGAGAAGTCTAAATTGAGACGTGCTATAAGTCTAAAACCCAAAACTGGATTTTGAAAATGGTACAGAAAAGAATCTCATTTGCAATTTATTGATTATGTATAGAAATGATAATATGGACATTATCATTGTGTTAAATAAACGTTAAAATAAAAAAAAGACATCTAAACGTGCAACTACCATACAACACAGCAATTACATTCTGGGCATTTATCCCCGAGAAATGAAGACTTATGTTCTTATGAAACTGCTATGCAAATGTGTATAGCAGTTTTATTCATAATAGCTAATAACTAGAAACAATTCACATGTATTAATACTTCAATGAGTGAATGTTTAAACAAACTGTAGTACATCCATACCATACTCAGTTATACAAAGTAATGAATTATTGATACATGTAACAACCTGAACGAGTCTCCAGTAAATTATGCTGAAGGAAAAAAAGCCAATCCCAAAAGGTTACATGTGATTCCATTCATATGACATCATTGAAATGAAAAAATTATAGAAATGGAGAAGAGATAGTGGTTGCCAGAAGTTAAGGACGAGGTGAAAGAAGGAGGGACGTGTGTGTGGCCATATAATGCAACAGGAGAAATCCCTCTGGTGATGGAAATGTTCTGTATCTTGACTGTATCAATGGCAATGTCTTGGTTGTAATATTGTATTATATAATTTTGCAAGTTGTTGCCATTGGGGAAAACTAGATAAAATACATATAAGAGATCTCTCTTAAAACTGTGAATTCACAATGATCTCAATATAAATGTTTTTAAGAAAGGGAAAAAAGACATATTAAAAAATTAAACCTACTGTTAGAAGCCACCTAACAGTTGATTCTCCAAGATTAAAAAGAAAAGCATGAACCAGGTAGACTAGGGAAACATTCACAAAGAGAAAGTAGAAGTAAATCATAAAGATATTATCAGAAAAACTAGAATTTAAGCCATAAACCACTAAGTGAGACATAAATGTTAAATGTTTAAATGAAGAAGAGTTTAGTATAATTCTAAAAACAAATATAACTATAAAGATCTGAGAGATACAAAGTGGCATTACAGAAATTTTGTCTAAGTAACACCGATTCCAAGAGATTTCCATAAAGAGATGCTAGGTTAACATGCAGAGAAATTTGGGCAACTCTCCTTATTATACTTCCCTCTTTCAAAATTGTTCCTCACATGAACATATCAGAACTTTATAAAATTCTGTAGCAAAATCCCTTTTTAACACAGCCGACATTTTCATCCTTGAAACTCTTTTTCAATTAATTCTGAGATCTCAGGACGAGCTATCCAAGAGACTGATCTGTTGAGGGCTGGCCTTTTAAAGAAGAACTTGGCCCAGAGATGTTGAGGCAATCAAACTCATCAAGGGCCAGGCCTAGAATCCAACCCTCTCTCTCCATCGTGCTGGGGAGGGGTTGCTGCCTGCAGTCATGAACAAAGATGTCACGCTTATCCATACCTTGCTTCTCCTGACAGCTGTGAACATATGGCTAGAGTTCCAGAATCCCAGGCATCTGACCAAGCCAGGGGAGTGGTTAGACTCTCCCCCAAACCCCAACACTGAACTGGCAGGATGAGGATCCCAGTTAAGGTTGCTGTATGTCTTATTTTCATACCACAGTTCCTGATCATGCTGGGGGTAGAGTAGAACTTCTTTGATCAAATAATACAAGGGCCCCATTGCCAAAGGCTGGCTCTGACTCTCATCCATTTCTGGGGCTGACCTAGAATGCAATGGGAAATGAGAAACTAAACACTGTTACTCCTCTGTCTCCCAGAGTTTCTTTCGATAAACCCTGCTCCATTAAGTCTCCTATATGATTCATGCAACAAACAAACAAACAAGCAAACAAGCCCTGCTTAAGTAAGTCTGGCCACTTGTTCTTATTTGTACTTCTAAAGTATTAAACTCAGATGAATGTATGGGTAAGGTCTTTGAAATTTTCAAGAAAAACTTAACTCCTATGTGTATAAATTCTTTTGTAGAATAGAAAAATATATAAACTTCCTTGATTCATTTTATAAAATAAGACTTTGCTGGTTTTCTTTTTTATCCTCCCCCAACAGACATCTGTCCTCACTGTCCCCAATCTAGCAACTCACTTAGCAAACTCCTACACTTCATTCTCACGAATTACCTACTCATTTCCTAAGTTACTTTCCCTAAGGAAACTTCCTGATGTTTAGGATAGGTTTTTATTTTATTTTCCTCCCCATGTGTTATACTCCTTTAGTATCTTACTCTCTTTCAACTGGTGATTCAATGCTGTTCTTAGACCTAGTCTTTCCTCATATAATAAAAGTTAGATTGACAAATGAATGTGTAAATGCATGAAATAACTGCATTAATATTCTCTTAGATATAGAACTTCATAGCTTCCAAATACACCTAATGTATCAAGAAATTACACCTACTTATAAGGAATTCTGAATTCAGGGAAAATGAAATATTCATCAAACAAAACAAAATGCAAAAACAATGTACATTTGTTTTAAAATGTATATTTACAAGTACCTTTGAAACATAAGTGCTTCCTAGAAAGATTATTTTAAAGCTGTCAGCAAGTGCTAGCAATCAGATTCTGAAGCTCCAAGACTAGCTTCCTGGTGACCAGGATAGCCACTTGGAGTCCAAGCTACACTTGGTCTTTTGTCCGGCTGGGATTTATTTTCATGTACCTGTGGCAAATGATGGAATATCTATTCTCTGAGTCACTTAAACTCTCTCAGGAAGGAGTTAACCCAGGCAAAATCCTTAAGAAAAAGAGATTCCAATATATTTTTTAAAACCATCTTTTTACTTGATAACAAAAAAGTTTCTTTAAAACCTAATCTAAATCTCATCCCCTATTACCTCTGTCATCCTACCAGTATAAAGAAAGGAACACAGTCAGTTAGCATAACTAGGATGTATAAGTTCTAGGATATATTATAAAACTAACAGAGGGAAGCCAAAGGTATAATGGTATCGCTAAATGGCCCATCTATCCCTTCACAGGCATCAGCAGTGGAAAGTGATGCAAGTAGGTTGACTTTGGAAGAACTTTAATTCTTGGGGCAATCACCCATCAAAGTTTTCTGCTCCTCAAGTGATACAATCAGAACCTATTATACGAGACAGAGCTTGCTCTGTTTCCTAAGCTTAGGGGTAAATCTTTCAGCCTACAGAAAAGAATTGATCAGTTCACCTCCCACTCTTTAGAGAGAACCGCCTTGAATGGTTCCAAATCCACCCTGAGTCAGCCAAAGTACGTAATCTGTCCTGTCCTTCTGTGACGTTAAGTAAAATGATGTATAATGAAACCAATTTTTTTCTCATCAGTGTTATAACAAAACAACATTGATGGAAATAACATTATTCGAGGACCTAATGCACATCATACACACACACACACACACACACACACATATATATATATATAGAGAGAGAGAGAGAGAGAATTATCTATTGCTGATAACAAACTATACCTAATTTTGGTGGTATAAAACAACACCCATTTTTTTTGTGCACATGATTTTGTGAGTCAGGAATTAGGGCAAGCACCACAGGAATGACCTATCCCTACTCTTTCATGACTGAGTCCTCAGATGGGGAGGAACAAATGGCTTAGTTGGCTGTGTCAAAGAAAAATTACATTACACAGAGTTAAACAGGCAAGGAAGACTTTATTCAAGATTATTGCAATAGGGGAAAGCGATTGAACTCAACTCCATGAAAACAAAAGGTGGGAGAGTTTTTAAGTGCTGGGATGAGCTAGTAGAAAAGTATTGAAGAACCTTAGAGTGGAGGCTGGTCAGTGTGATTAGGGTACCAGTGTTCGCTAAGTTAGGCTCCTGCACTCTGCCAGAGTGTGGGAGAGAGGGTAGCACTTTCTTGATGGTTATATTTTAAAAGAAAGGCCCCTGGGTCCTAGAGAAAGGCATTCTTGGGTTATAAAACTGGCTAGAGGCTGGAAGATTTACATTTCAAAGGGGCAAAGAGTCTATAATTGCAAGTTTCTAAAGTGCTCTAAGAAAATGGGAGTGAGGGGCTGTATAGTCAGGAAGAAACCTCTCTAAAGTTTAGCCAAACTGAGAGAAACCTTAAGGGTATCTTGGTCTGTTGTCATGGTTCAACTCAACCATACATCTATTGCTTTTCTTGGTTCCTCTCCACATTATGTCCGCTGGCCTTGCATGTCCGAGATGCCTACTTCACTCATGTGTGGTTCCTGGTCCCGGGTGTCTGGTACAGTGGAGATGTTTGAGTCTCTCTCTCTCCTCACAGTTTTCCCTGTGATGACTTCAGCTTCCTTGTAATGTGGTGGTCTGAGGATGTTAATATTTCTTACATGGTCTCCCCCAGAGCAAACCACTAAAGAAGCATGAGCAAAAATTGCAAGACTTAATATGACCTAGCATTTGAAGTCCCAGAATATTACTTCCACCACATTTTACTGGTCAAGTCACTAAATGCCTTAGTCAGTGTACTGTTGCTATAAAGGAATACGTGAGACTGGGTAGTTTATAAGGAAAGAGGTTTATCTGGCTCATGTTCTGCAGGCTGTACAAGAAGTGAGAAGCATGGCACCAGCATCTGCTTCTGGTGAGGGCTTCAGACTCTTTCCACTCCTGGCAGAAAGCAAAGGGGAGCTGGCTGTGCAGAGATCACATGGTGAGATCACAAGGAAGCAAGAGAGGGAGTGGGGAGGTGCCAGGATCTTTTTAACAACTAGCTTTCATAGGAACTAATAGAGTGAGAACTGGCTCACTACGAAGATAATGGCCCCAACTTTCATGAGTTATCTGCCCCTATGACCCAAACGCCTCCCATTAGACCCCACCTTCAATACTGGGGATCAAATTTTAACATGAGGTTTTAGGGGACAGATGTCCAAAATGTTAGAGTAGGCAAGTTAGTTAGATATGAGGAGGAGAATGGGAGACAAGTGAGCCGAGTGCATAAGAAAGATAAAGGGACTTTTTGCAGGACTCTCTTGATGCACCTGTTCAATATAGGGACCCAAGAACTCAAGGTGACCTCCAGAGAATTAACATGTTATTAGCATTGTGGTTCCCTCCTCCCCCTATTGGGGAATGAATGCCATGACAGTTCCGAGCAAGACCATAAAAGGAGAAAATCTCCCCCACTTGTCCGTAGGCCAAAGGCAAGCATTCCACTGGACAATTCAAATAATGTGGCCTTTTCTCATTAGGCAGCAATGATAGAAGTGCAGAGACAAAGAGAGCATGGGCTAGTCCATGCGGACAAAGGCCATCTCTCACACTGCAGACTTTTGCTTCCTTTGAGCTTGCAATAAAGTCTTTTTTCTCCAGCTCCTGACCTCAAGCTTCCCAGAGAGCTAGGATTACAGGCTTGAGCCACTACACCAGCCCTAAAATCCTTTTTCTACCTTTGCTTTGTTACCTGCTATCATTCTTTGTGGCAGATAGACAAGAACTGAGGGATTTGGGGCATAACTGGTAATATAAACTATAGAAATAAATTAGTCTAGATTCAAGAGGAGGGGTATTATACTCCACCTCTCAATGGGAGAATAGCAAAGAATCCATGGCCATATTTAATCTACCACCACTACATACATGAAGCAACACAGCTATACTCAAATAGTTGGTTTTATGTTGCATGTTATCTAAGTACAGAACCTGAGAATTCCGTACAAGTATAGAATCAGGTAAAAAGCAAACTTAAAGATGAAATATACTTCAGAGATGACAAATGCAACAAATGCTGAATGGGGAATTGATTGACCTGGATCCTAGTTGGGATTTGTTACAATTAGCTGTCTGACCTTAGGTAAATCAGTTAATCTTGAAGTCTCCTTCCTAGTCCAAAATTCAGTTACTCCAATTACCAGAATTGCCTTGATTTGTATTATTAAGCATGCACTGAGAACACATAAAAGGCCTAGTAACCATCCTCATTAATTCACCATTAAACCTTTGATCATAGTAATGTAAATACTTTGAGACCCCACGAAGAAAAACAACATATCAAGGATGGATGTGGCTATTGGAAATAGTAATAGAAAATACATTTCTTCTTAATGAATCTGTTCCAGATTTGTTTCCTCTGTATACTCCTGTTCTTCTGTATGTTGGGGAGGTTTCTGTTTGGTTTTGACTTTATCAGACTCCCAGGTAGAGCATTCTCACCTTTGCAGAAGTAGGAGTCATCTCATTGATTGTCTTGAGTAAAAGGAAATGGCTCATGCATCTTTTCTACATTATAACAAATGTCCTTTTGCATTATAATTGAATGGTGATTGTTGTGTTCAATCAATGGGAAAGGTTAAAGGAGCTCCTCTGCCAGCATTTTTAATGGAGAAGTCGATTAAGATTCAGTTTAATCATTCTGGCTGCCTCAGAATTAAAGCAACAAAGACCATCAATGGCACTATAATTACTAGTCTTTCTGTAAGTTTACACTGCTATTTATGCAGCTATAAATTTTATTATAATGCACAATGCATCTAGGTTAACTTGCTTTATTTGCAATGTAAAATATTTGCTTTAATTGTATGAAGAAAAGAAATTGCTTTGATAAAGTATATATGATTCAGTCCAATAATTTTTTTTAAAGTCTGAGAGTCTAAGTGAATCAGTATGATACTCTGTGTTAAATAGTTTAAAGTCATGGCCTTAACCTTGGGACACTTGAGACATATTTCAGTTTATTGAACATGGAGACTAACATCTCTCCCAGGTGACTGTAAAGGGTCAAATGTATTATTCTAATCCCTGTTCCAAACAGAGAAAAGGTCATTATACAGTACCTACTGCATGTTGTAAAGAATGAAAAATTCACACTGGGGGCGTGGGTGCAAATCTATTTTAGACTTGGCCTTTAAAATGTTTTTTAAATTGAATGATTAAGTGGTGATGAACCAGAAAAAATACCTTGAAATTGATCCCATTTATTAATTAGTTTGCACATGTAAAGGTCTTTCTATAAATAGTCAGAAGACTAGAGAAAATTGTTCTTCTTGAATGGAGGAATGACTTTCAAATTAACCTTTTTTTCACTATAGAAATAATGCTTATAAATGCACTTATTACCATCCAATACTTTGCTTCATTCAATATACATATAGAGTCCTATGAGGGAGTTTGTGTCTTAAAAGTTTATACTTGGTCCACTTTAACAAGCCAGCTGTAGGGAACACCTCTAGAAAGAGCAATTAATTGAAGAAACATATAGAATTTGTAGCATTGTCTTGAAAATACCCACTTTGCTGTGATCTTTGTAGAGGTCTTTTGAAAAGCAATGCTTTAGTGAATTTAAGGTATCAGGAATTCAATTAATGAGACTGGAGAGCAAATAAAGGAGGAAATTTGTGAGGTGAGATGGAGCCTTGTTTATGATTTAATTCATACTGGAGTGACAAGCCTATTGATAGAGAAAGCATGGAAAGGAAAATAAGTTGCTATCATTCTCTAAGAAAAAAAAATTCAACTGTTTCCAGTTACTCAGATCTTCTAGAACTTTCTTCCAATGAAAGGGCAAAGGGAAAAAAAATAAAATTTTTAGTGCTGGAAGAGGACCCTCATTCTCAATACCTTCATTTTATAGTTCAAAAAGCTGAAAGCCTCTGTAATGAACCCATTTTCTCACAGTCACAAATATAACTGTTAGGTAGATAGTGAGGTATTCCAGGTCTCCTAGGGATGAAAGTGGGTGCCGTCACTGTTCACCCCTACCAATGGGCTTTCAGAGAGGCTCATGGGAGATCCACACTTGTAGTGAGATTCAGGTCAAATAACTCCTAACTGTCCATCAAAGTGGTTCCATGATGATGTCTAAACCATGGGTGATGGTGAGGAGACTCTATCTGGACACTATAAAACAAGACCCAGACCATAACCAAGCTCTCTCTTTGTTATGACAATGGATCCATTTGTTATCTGTGGTGCATATATCTTGCTCTGTAAACCTATATCTTATTCTTGCTCTATCTTTCTCTTCTCAATAAAACTTGTTTCATGCTTGCCTTACTTTGATGTGTCTGGAAATTCTTCAGCAAGAGTGCACCAAGAACTGACATTTCAGACTGCTACCCAACACAACTGGTGGAGATGTAGGTATGGAATGCATGTTTCTGTCATTCTAACTTCTCTGTCTTATTCACAGTTGTTGGGACAACTATATTCTAGAGTCTATGTTTGACTTCCATATGCACCATATTCTAAACTTACATATATTTTGCCTTGAGATATGTTCCATTCATTAGTCCTTTTACAGGACAAATAACTTCTGCCTTTAATTTCTTTACATAAAACCAACTGAAGGAAACTAACACTGTGGACTTGATATGTACTTATGAGTGTATGAGGTATTTTATACACATTGGAACTTTTAATCTTCTTAGTAGCCTTATCCAGTAGATATGACTGACTTAGATTTAAAACAAAATCAGGCTCAGAGGGGTAAATAACTTGCCCAAATTCATAAATTCTACAGTTGCAAGGACAGGGTTTTTCTGACTTAAAACCCATGCTGTTTCCACGACAACATGGTGCGTCCTTGGTAACAGTGCTTGCAACATCTTCAGGTTTAGACAATAAAGTATTCATACTACACCTTTGATTGTCGGAGAAATCCATATCAATTGATTTTTTTTAAAAATTATGCATGCATTTTATAAGCTTTTTTTCTCTCATTTCTGAATATACAATACATTTCAATTTCACTAATAAAGTGCTGTGCTTTATTTCTGTTGAAATTATGAAAATTGGATTTCATTGTAATGTGTATTGGGAAATATAGATAATTAAAGTCAGAGAAAAGCTCTTGTAATAACAAATTCTTTGGTGATATGTATAAACATTTTTCTATTACATATAAATACTTTTATTCCAATATCTAAATGATATCACAAATGACCAAAATTTCTATTAAAATGCTCTAGGAATTGTACATGATATACTGTAAATAATCTTCACCATCTAATAGATTTGTTCAACATTGTTAAGAAATGAGTCTATAAATGCAATACTCATAAAAAACAAAAGCAGAAAAATGAATATATTTGGCTCACAAAAAACCAAAAACAGTACATCATTAAGCCTATACTAAATTCCCATTCTATACAAAACTCAAAACTTGTGTTTTAAATTTGTGAAGTAGACTGATTACTTGGTTATAATTCAATGCATTTACTTGCAGCTAAATAAAATGTAAGCTATTAAATAGTGACAATTTGATAGACTCTCAATTAGGACATTCTAGTGTGTAAGTACAGAATTAAGACTAATAAAAACAAAAAAGTATCCCTTCTTATGTATTATATTTTATATATATATATGTGAAGAGGTATAGAATTTCAATAGGGATACATTTCCTATTGTCACTTATTGACCAATTGGCACTTGCATTGTTCTGCATCCAATAGTACAGGACCATCATGAAATACCATCAGTCCCAACATGGGTCTTCGGCACATGCCATAAAAACATTGCAGGCATAATAGTCATATTGCCCCTTGGCCCCATGTACCATTTATAGCATGTTAGATGCTGTAACAAATAAACCCCATTGAAGTAGTTTAACATAATAATTATTTATTTGTTGCTCATGTGAGTATCATTCCATAACAACACTCCAAGATGTGTGGTTACATCAGCCTTACCTCAAAGCCCCTGGGGGCCAACTCAGGGCGATTGTTTATTGGAAACAATCCAGATCAGCTGCTATTTGAAGCAATAAAATGTGGATGGTACAAATATCCTCTACAGTTATTTAGTATATTGACAAGGACATTTACAAAATACCAGGTATTTATTGAACTTTGTCTACCATATTAAGATGTTGGATTTTTCCTATAGGAAAAAGAAAAGCATTCAGTTTTAGGAAGTGACAAAACCAGATCTATATTTAAAAAGACAACTTTGGTGGCATTATAAAGACTAGTTTATTTAAAGGAGTTACCCAAGTCAGAGGGACAATTTTTGAAGTTATTGTTAGAGCAAGGCGAGAACTAGAAAGCAATAGCATTGGAAAAGAGGAAGACACTGGTAAGGGTGTATTCAGAACTGAAAGGAGCTGCACAGCCAGATAACAGGAGTTAGGAAGAGGTGTGTGACTTTAAGGGATCTAACTGAAACAAATACGTGGATTGGACTATCACTGCAATGAATGCTGAGGGCATACTGTATTACCTTTCCCTTTATTCCTAATAGTATTTGAACATATTAGCTGTGCTAAAACAAATTCTCCATTTTTATAAAATGCCAAAGATAGTCATCACCTTTTGCCACTTAGATTTAGGAAAATGGTAGCCAAGTTAATAAGAAATAACTATCTGGTAAAGCTTATCCTTATAGACTGCTATGCTTCAAACTTTAACATCAAACTCAATCTACCAGACTCTAATAAATGACAGCCACACTGAAGTGTTGAGGGTGATATGCACTGATGTCTGCCAAATATTTGAAATGGGCCAAAAACAAAGTGGACTGACAGATAAATAAGTGGTAAAGTAAACATGGCAAAATATTTTTAAAAAGTATAGAATTTAGGAGGTAGGTATATGAGTGTTTATTGTATAATTTTTTCAACTTTAATTTTAAAAATATTCATATTTTATTGGGATAAAAACATCACTCTACCAGGCTTTTGTCTGCCTAGCTCTTCACCACTTTCTGAAACTGATATACTTTTCCCCAAACACAAGGGTGAGCATACTAACTTAGCTAAGTCAATCATGATACCCCATCAATCTGGCCACAGTTATTGATCTTTGAGTATTCACATGATCCACCACAAGCTAACTGGAGTACCTTTGAAGCGTACTTCTTCTGGAGGTAGTAGGGGAGAGTCTGTTCTCTCATAAAGAGGGTTGAAAGTTGTGAACTTTAAAGTAGGAAATCCCAAGTTTTCATGTAGAAGCCTGAGAGGGTAAATCCAGCATCAAGAAAGGCAAAGCCAGCATGAGTCAACTAAGTCTCCTTATGTGCTGAGAATTGTGTCTCCTGAGCTATCATGACCCTCGTTCAGGTTCCTAAAGTCATTAATGCTACCCTGATACCCTCAGCCCTTTCTTGGATCCTGTGAGTAGGTCCAGAATATTTCTAATGAATGTTTCCTTTTGAAATGTTACTTTGCCTAATCTAGTTCAACTAGCATTTCTATGTCTTGGAACAAAAAGAATATTCGGTTAACACAAGAGCTAATGTATATGTTGTGGTAGGTAGAACTCCAAGATGACCACAATGGCCCACACCCTTGTGTGATCCAGTCCTCTTGAGTCATACAAGGATCTTTAACTTGCCTCTAGCCAATTGAATGTGCCAAAGGTGTTGGAAGAGTCATTCTTTTGATTATCTCACACAATAGAGGACTCTGTCTTACCAGACCAAACAGAGAGATTCTCCTGCTGTCCTTGAAGAAATAAGCTGCTGTGATGTGAGAGGACCTGTGAAAAGGCCACTGGCAAGGAAATGTGATTGGCTGCTGGTGGCTGAATGGGTCCCACTGATAGTCATCAAGAAATAGGGACTTCAGTCTTACAATGCAAGGAACTGAATTCTGCCAACAGCGAAGTGAGCTTGCAAGAGGACCCTGAACTCCAGAAAGGAATGGAGCCTGGCTGACCCTTTGACTACAAAGACTCTGAGCAGAAGTTCTGTGCATCTGGGACTGTACTTCTGATATAAAGAAACTGTAATATAAAAAAAAGTATGCTGTTGTGAGCTGCTAAATTTGTGATAATTTGTTATCTATCAACAGAAAACTAATACAGATTTTTGAACACATAGTACATGCCAGCTGGGAACTATGTTATTCGTTTTAGTCCATTATCTCCTACAACCTTTATAACAATTTTGTATCTTAGGTCCTATAATTACAGCCATTAAATAGATGATAAACCTGATACAACAGAGGTTTTAAGAGGGTTAATTATAATATCAACAGAGGCATATGGGGTAAAGCCTTGACTCAAACTCTAAATAGACTGGTCCTGAAGCCTATGGCCATTCCAGCTCATAGCATCTTCCCTAAACCTTTTTCTAATTAATGTACCAACATCACACTATCTTAGTACAGGCCAGGATTCTTGCAAAAGTCTGCTAATTGCTTTTTCATCACACTTTTCACCGTCCTTTCTTTCCCCAAATCTTTCACCAAATCAGGTCACCACATCGTCTCAATATTCTTTGATGGCTCCAAAATGCATGTGTAGGAAACGCCAAACTACTTTCCAGTGTGTTCAAGGCTTTCTGTAATTTGACTACTTTGGTTCAGCCAAAGGAGTTTTAAATATAAAATTGAACATTTACTGTATTTGCCTGGGCTGGGTGGAAGGAAGAAAGGGAAAGTTGTCTCATAGCATCGCTTCTTCAGGTTTAGTGGAAGCAGCTAAGCTGCGGCTGTTCTATTCAATGTAAGAATAAAATTGAGTAATACATCTAAATGTTAACTGACTTGTAAGTACTAAGAAGATGAGTATGCCAGAATGGAAATCATATGGGCCGGGAATTCCCCTTCTGTTGACCACAGAAGGTATAGGCATAATCTATCAAGAACAGAATGCATGCCATACTTTGTTCATTAGCATTTAAAGAGGATGTTTGGCATCAGACAACAAATACAATACTTGCAAGATCTTGGCAGCAGAATATTTGTCAGTTAATGACAATCCTCAGCTTTTAAGAAAAAGGCTAATGCTCAATGTTATGTAGAAATTGTTTCATTTGCGCTAACTAAAATAAAATTCAATTAAGTTAAAACCATTGCTTTTCCAGATACCACACTTCCACCATGCCAATCAGACAGTAAGAAGAAAATGAATATTATCTAAGCAGCAGGGAGAAAATATGCTTCAGAAACTCTAAAGAGCCATCAAATCACAGTAATTTAGCAAACCAAACCTGAAAAAACAAAATATTCAAAATGGGTAAATATGTAGTAGAAGTAGAATTCAGGGCAGTTGTATTGCATAATTGGCTGATATAGCCTAGGAAAGGAACACAGATCATGTTAATTGGATTACAATATATAACTCAATTGTATTTTGGCCTTTATCTGGCTTGTTAGTTATAATGTTTGTATTTACACATATCAAGAACTCAACAATATGCTTTATAGTATGATTTATACACAAACACACATGATCATGCACATTTATATTTGATTTTGTTGGATGATGCCACCTTCAAAGTTGATATGATTTCAAAAGAAACATTTTTTTGCAGGATTTGGTGGCTTAAAAATGCAGTCAAATATGAAATTTTAAGTGATATGATGGTTTTTCTTAACATATATATATAATTAAAATATCATACATAAATGTGTAATCTATCAAGTTAATATGTTAATCAAATTAACATGTATCCATATAAGGAAAAACATCTTGCATATACATTTAAATATATAAAACTCAGTGTTGGTAGAGATGAAGTGAAATTGAAGCTTATTATTCCATTGCTAAGAATGGAAACTAATACAGATTTTTAGAAAGCAATTTTGTCATGGATAATATTTATGCCTTTTAATCTAGTAATTCCTCTTCTGTACAACCAGAAAAGTGTAGCAAAATATAAATTTACACACAAAAATATATCCTGTCAATGTTATTTACAATAATAATTTGATATAATGTCAGTATTCCAACGATGGGAAATAATGAATTATTTATGTTACATCCATATGACAGAATATCATCAAGCTATTAATATAGTATCTACAAAGAAATATTTATCATATAGCTAAAATAATTATGATTATTTATGTACTTATTCAACAAATTTAATAAAATTCTAATATTTACCAGACACTGGGCTAAGTACTTGTATGGAAAATGCTTCCGATTTATAAGAAAAAGACATATACATAAACAAATAGGTCAACTAAATTTTTATACACTTTTTGATAGGAGAATGTACTAAAGACAAATGGGAAACAAAGATAGTTATAGTGATTTTACCTGGGATAGAGGCAGGGAGTCACTAAAGAAAGCTTTAAAAACCTTGAAAAATCTTGAAAAAGAGGTCCTGTAATATTCAATGAAAAGGCAAAAAAAATCATATATAAATAACAATAATTACATAAGTATATAACTATATCTGTATCATGGAATTGTGAGAAATTGCTATTTTCTTCATTAGAGTTTTCTGTATTTTCCATTACTTTCACAAGGAGTAGGTATCATTTTTCCAGCTTTATTGAGGTTTGATTGACAAATAAAAATTGCATACGCTTAGAGTATACAATGTGATGTTTTGATATATGTATACATTGTGAAATATATTACCACAATCAAGCTAATTAACATATGTATCACTTCACATAGTTACTGTTTTTGTGTGATCTACTCTCTTAGCAAATCTCAAGTATGTAATACGTTATTATCAACTATATTCCCCATGCTGTACATTAGGTCTCCAGTGCTTATTCATCTTATAACTGACAATTTGTATGCTTTGACCAATGTCTTCCCTTTTTCCCCACCAGGCTCTGGTAACCACCGTTCTCCTCTCTGTCACTGAATTCAAGTTTTTTATTTTTAGATTCTCTATATAAGTGAGATCATACAGTATTTATCTTTCTGTGTTTGACTTATTTCACAGAATATTCTCTAGCTTTCTCCATGGTGTTGCAATGGAAGGATTTCCTTCTTTTTTAAGGGAGAATAGTATTCGTGTGTGTGTGTATACCATGCTTTTTTTTATCCATTCATACTTCAATGGACCTTTGAATGGATAAAGAAAATGTGATGTGTACACATACAATAGGACATAGAAGGTCTGTCTGGAAAGTTTCCAGCCATGGTTAATATAACAAGAATGGTTTGCACAACATCAGTGTAACCTGGCAGCCAAGGAGAGTGGGTTGGGATGCGCGTGCATGAACAATTACAACTTCACTGTACGAATCAATGGGACACTAGATGCCATTGAGTGAGCATGTGTACTGTGTAGCCCTCGCATTCAAAATGACTGAGCAAGTAGAGCAATGAATCTACATCCGATTTTGCGTTAAGCTTGAACATTCCTCCGCAAAAACTACTCGGATGATTCAGAAGGTTTTTTGGGGACTATGCAATGAGTGCAGCACAAATAAAAGTGTGGCACAAATGCTTCAAAGATGGTCTAGAATCTGTTGAAAATAATCTACATTCTGGAAGTTCTGCAATAAGCAGAACACCTGAGAAT
>CAUYPO010125576.1:0-38798 GCA_963574435.1 Cheirogaleus major | reverse complement strand
GACCCCGAGCCCCTCCCGCTCTGACCTGCAGCCCGGGGCTCTCCTCGAAGTTGTAGGCGCTGGGCCGGCCCTCCAGGGTGGAGAAGGCCACGTTGCCCCCGCTCAGCGGGGAGATGTCACTGAACTCGGAGGTGCAGAAGGCCACGCGCTCGTCCTCGCCGGGGCGCAGGTACTGGCCCTCGGGCCGGCCGTAGGTCTTCTGGCAGGAGGCGCTGTAGAACTGGTAGGGCTCCCACGGGCCCCCGGCATGGCCGCGCTTGTAGATGGCGAAGCTCTCGGGGCGGCTGGTGTGGAACTTCAGCCTCACGTAGGTGATCTCGTAGGCCTTCCCTGCGGCCGGGAAGACGCAGACCCATTTCACAGAAGGGAAGGCAGAGTCAGAGCCCTGGTCCAGGGAGGGCAGACGACTGCCCTGCACAAACTCTCCTGGACGCACCGTTAGAGGCTGTCTGGAGCTCCAGGCTGGCAGTGCCGCCGTCAATTAGTGATGCCTGTCGGAGGCACA
Source organism: Cheirogaleus major (assembly GCA_963574435.1). NCBI lineage: Eukaryota > Metazoa > Chordata > Mammalia > Primates > Cheirogaleidae > Cheirogaleus > Cheirogaleus major. Next base: position 38,293 of record CAUYPO010125576.1, on the reverse strand, counting down.
GGAGGGGACAGTACCGGCACGCTTCCCAGGTATGTGCCGTCCCCTTATCTAGGGAGACTCTCCTCCCCACACAGGGATCTGCACTGCACACCTCCGACAGGCAGCCGCCTCTCTGCTCAAATACCTCCAGTGACAGGAAGTTGCCGTATCCTGCAAAAGCCTGCTCTACCATTAGAGAGCTGTTTCTTCTACTTTACCCCAACAAAGCCACCCCTTCCACCTGTGCCTTTGGCCTCCTTCCCTCGCAATGACTACAGACCCCTCACAAAATCCTCCTGGACCCCTGATTCCCTCCAGCTTCTAATTTCCTCCTGATCCAAGTTTCCCAAGCGAGGTATCCATCCACCACGGCCTCATCCCCACCTCCACCTTCAACCCGCTGCAACTCGGCCTCTCTGGGCCACTCCACGGAAACTGCTCTTGCAAAGCCCCCTCCCCCACAGCCCCTCATGGCCGCAGCCAGTGGACCCTGCCTTCCCTGGGCCCCTGAGCACTCCCGGCACCTCAGGGGTCGCCCACCTTCCTGGGTCTGCCCTGTTCTCCTCTTCCCGGACCGCCTGGGCCCCCTCCTGAGCCCCTCTGCTTGCTCCCCGCCCACCCCGCGTGGCCTCTCCTCCTCCCTGGCTTTAGCTCCCCACCAATGCCACCGACACCAAGATGGGGGTCTTCAGGCTTTAGGCACCAGACTGCCACCCCACCGCCATCCTGCCCCAGGAGAACCCACATCGAGGAACCCAGATCCGTCACAATGACTCAACCACGCTGAGAGGCCAGGGACAGGAAGGCAGCCGTGGGTGGGGAGGGGTCCCTAACTCCTGCTCTTCCGTCATGGGATGTCAACGAGCAATGCCTGAGAACAGAAAAACCACAGCGTGCCAGCGCCTGCCCGCGGCGGGGAGGCACGGAGGTGGGGAACAAGACCTCGGAGCCCGGAGAGTGAACGGTGGAGAGGGCTAGGCAGGCAAATGGGGGCGGGGGCTGCGCCGTCCACCCTCCGCCCTGGCAAGTATCCGCTTTCTACACCAAGTGCATGCGTGATTTCAATAACGAAAGGAAATAAGGGGTGAATTTTAAAAGGCCATTTCCCCACTGTCTGAAATGCCACTCCCCCATCCAGGACTCCACTCGGGCACCCCCTCCTCACAGAAGGTTTCCTTTAGCTGCACCCCACCCCCACCTGCTCCCCCAGCCAGGGCAGGGCCCTCCTGCCTAGCTCAGCTCTCCGTCTCTGGAACCCAGCTCCCCACACAGAAATCGCTGCTCACCCCGGGCCTCCCGTGCGGGACAGGGCTCCCCACCGCCAGCACCTGGCTTCTGTTGTTTAATCTTTGCCACCCCAGCACCTAGTACAGTGCTCGACGCCTGGCAGGCACTCAGAGTGTTTGTGCACAAACAAATGAATGAAGGAAAGGATGACCCACAGAGGGGGCCCCTCCTGGACACCCTCCCTTCAGCAGCAGGCGTGCACTGCCCCCACCACGGTCAGCTTGCTCCTCTCCGGCCCTTCTGCCCCTGGTCCCAGAGACCCCAGGAGGCTGCCAGCTGCTGCCACCTCTGTCACTGCCTAGCCTTGGTACTGAGGACTTCCGTCCTCTGCCTAAACATCTTGGCTCTATGTAAGAGCTAAACCCTTCTTAGACATGACACCAAAAGCACACATGTGACACAAGAAAAAACTGGTATGTTGGACTTAATCAAAACCACAGCCTTTGTCCTTCAAAGAACACCACAGAGAAAATGAAAAGGCAACCCACAGAATGGGAGAAAATATTTGCAAATCATGTATCTGATAAGGGACTTGTGTCTAGATTATATAAAGAATTCTTACAACTCAATAGTAAAAAGACAAACAACCCAATTAAAAATCAAAGGATTTGAATAGACATTTCCCAAAGAAGACATACAAATGGACAAGCATGTGAAAAGATGCTCAACACTGAGCCACCAGGGAAATGCAAAGCAAAACTACAGTGAGATACTGCTTCACACCCACTAGGATGGCTTGAATCAAAGGCACCTGACGTCCCAGCACTTTGGGAGGCCAAGGCGGGAGGGTCACTTAAGTCCAGGAGTTAGAGACTAGTCTGGGCAACATAGGGAGACCCTGTCTCTAAAAAAATAAATATAAAAAATTAGCTGGGTATGGTGGTGGCACCTAGTCCCAGCTACTCAGGAGGCTGAGGCAGGAGGATCGCTTGAGCCCAGGAGCTCTGGGTTTCGCTGAGCTATGATCATGCCACTGCGCTGCAGCCTGGGCGACTGAGCGAGACCTCATCTCTAAATATAAAAAGTAAACATTAAAAAAAAAATTTTAAAGACAGATGATACCACGTCTTGGTGAGAATGTGGAGAAATCGGAACCCTCAGACACTGCTAGTGGGAATGTATAATGGTGCAGCCAGTTTGGAAAACAGTCTGGCGGTTCCTCAAGATGTTCAACATAGAGTCACCATATGACCCGGCAGTTCCACTCCTCGGTATAGACCCAGGAGTAAGGAAAGCAGATGTCCACATAGAAAACGCAGACATGGATGTTCACAGCGGCGTTATTCCTGACGGCCAAAGAGTGGAAGCAGCTCAAATGTCTGCCAGCTAAGAATGAATAAAATAAATGTGGTATATCGGAGAACAGAATATTATTGGGCAACAAAAAGAAATAAAACACTGACCCATGCTACAGCATGGATGGGCCCTGAACACACTACAGAAGCTAACTGCAAAAGACCACATGCTGTATGATTCCACTCATATTAAATGTCCAGAATGGACAAGTGCACAAAGACAGAAAGGAGGCTGTGGTTGTCACAACTGGGGGTTCAGGATGGGGACGGGGGGAGACGGGAAGTGACTGCTGATAGGTATGGGACTGCTTTGGGGAGGGTGACGAAAATGTTCTAACATCGATTGTGGTGATGGGTGTGTAACTCTGTGAATATACTAAAAACATTGGATTGTATGCTTTAAGTGGGTAGGTTGTATGGTATGTGAATTGTATCTCCATAAAGCTGTTATAAATACGACATACGTTATACATACAAAAAATTGGGCCTTATAGACATTAGCGTGGCTCCTACCGAAAAGCAGAAAACAACAAGTGTTGGCGAGGGCGCGGAGACACTGCAGGCCTCGTTCCCACTGTCAGCAGGATGTCAAACGGAGCAGCCACCGTGGAAAACAGTTCAGCAATTCCTCAAGAAACCAGAATAATGCATCTATCTGACAGGCCCGGGCTATTACCGTCTGCTGCTAAGGTTTCCGCCACAGATGCAAGAAAAAAGTGTCCTCACACTTTCTGTCTGATTGTGTCAGCCAAGACTGACTGAGGAATAAAACTCGGGGGAAACAGGGAGAGGGGATTTTTGCAACCTGAGAATAACCCTGTAAACCGAGAAGAGGCTGTTTTACCCCAAAGAAGAACCTGACGTTTGAGTTTCCGTGAGAAGTGTTGGAAAATATCCCTTATCACCTTGACATCTGGTGGTTACACTCATAAAAGGTTAAAACTAAAAGCAAGCCAGTGACTTTTAGTTAGGTCCATTTAAGAAAAAAGAACTAAAAATAGAATTACCATATGATCCAGCACTTCCACTTCTGGGTAAATACCCAAAAGAACTGAAAGTAGACTCAAATTTTGTGTTATACATATAGAAAAAAAAAAAAAAAAAGTAAAGGCATCCTCCTTCCTCCCCTGGTCTCTATATGCACCAAAACAAGAAACTTATGAGTAAAATCCCTCCTCAGCCCTGTGACTTCAGCATTCACTAGATTACTAGCTCATTCTCTAGAATATTCTTTGTGTTTGCCCTCCTCTCTGTCCCTCATCTGTTCCCTGATTTATTGCAATGGTCTTGAATGCTCTGCCACTTCCCTGCGGACTTGTAGTTTGCACACTTCAGTCCTGTCTCTGCTCAGACTGGACCTCAGAATCCTTCCTAACACAAGGCCCTAGGCAATAATCCACTGGATGAAATCTGTTTGCTCTCCCCAGGTTAAACAATAGACCTGACAAGCTCGATTCAGATTTGGGGCTTAGACCTGGTCCAAAGATGGGACGGCTGCGATGGGCCCAGCCTTGGTCAGCCAAGCTCTTGAGGTGTCTGGCATCGTGGTCATGGGGCAGGAATTCACCACACCCAGAACTGCCAAGAGCTGGGATGGGAGAGGAGAGCAGGCACAGTGGGTGGCCAGACGATGGGGCAGAGGGGCCCTGCTGCGATCCCCCCACCTGCAGGCTGGGAGCAGCTCACCCGCCTGGTTCTGATGCCCGTGGGGGCAGGGCAGCCTCGCCCACAAATTCCCAGCTCAGCTCCCCGCCCCGGCCCCTCCCGCGCCCTCCCCAGGCCACTGATCCCAGATGGCTCCAATTAAAGGGTTTTGTTTGGTTTCCATTTTCCCAAAATAAGCCTCTGTGATCTGAGCTCATTCTGCTTGGTCAGTGCCGGATGTGGGCCGGCTTGATTTTATGACTGTCCCGGTGTCATTCTTGATGGGCTTTATGTCCCAGCTGGCTGGAGAGGACACAGCTTGGCACTCCCGGTGTCTGGCGGTGGGGGAGGGGGTGCTCTGCTGTGCCCAGCTGCTGGATCAGCGAGGAGGTGAGGGCTGGGAGGCCCTCCGCGTCTCCGGGGGCGCCAGCACCCTCCCACTGGGCAGCCCCCATTCTCTGCGGCCCCACAGAGCCCGGGGTGGGAGGGGGACCAGGCTCTGGCTGGCGACTCTGGGGTCAAGTGGAGACAGCTATGTTCTGCGTGATGTCTTTCCTGAGCCTCAGACGTCTGGTTAGTAAAACGCACACCATGGTGGAACTGTCTGGGGAGCTCAGCCACAAAGTGGCGTTAAACGGTTAGTGAGGTGCCTGGCATACAGTCGGTGCTCACTGAATGCGGCTGTTGTTGTTAAAGAGACTCAGTTGGGGACTGTGACTTGCAGGTGCACATGGGGCAGCATTGGCCACACCGGCGGGCCTGCCTGCCTCAACTTCACAGAATTAGAAACTCCTCAAAGGTGCAAATCCCACTTTGTCTATACTTGTCCAACTGGCACGCATTTATTGAGCACCTACTGTATGCCAGGCACTATGCTCAAGTCTTAGGACTCACGGCGCCTGCCCCTAGAGGGTCACAGACTAGTGGGAGAGACAGGCAGGTCTTTGGTAGAACAGGTCGAAGCAGCCCAAGAAGGCTGAGGCAGCATCGGCAAGGCTCCCAAACCCTCGGCTTCAAGGATGAGCAGCCACTGGCCAGGGAAGGCGGGGACAAGGGCGTTCCACACCGGGCTGGATGTCGGCGGGGCTGTGGGCACCTGGTGGTGGAGCCTGCAGTTCAGGCTGGTGGGAGCGTGGAGAGGGAGGAGGGGGCAGTGGTGAGTAGTGAAGGTGGGGCATGTGGTCAGTCCAAAAGCCAGTAGGATGAGCAGGGGTGCATGAGAGCCAGCCAGGTGTGGAGCAGTGGGAACAGCATTCCAGATAGAGGGAACAGCACATCAGGTGGCCTGGAGGTGAGGGAGCCACATATTCCCAAGTAGTTTCATCACCAGTAACAGTTGGGGATGATGTTTGGGCTCAGCTTTCCTGACGGGAACACACCTGTCTCAATCACCTGGGACCCCCAACCCCCCTGGAGCTTGCAAGGGTCTGAGTTGGGGCTGCAAATTTAATTCTTGTCACTGTTTAGAAGATCTTGGGGCCGTTTCCTTTCCCAGCCTTTTGGTTGCCTTTTGCAGAAACCTTTTCATCACAAAGCCAGGATTAAGTTGCTTTCTTGGCTTTTCTAATTAACTCTTGTAACAAAAAGTCCCTGCCGTGTCTCTGTGATGTTGCTGCATCTTCTCTCACCTCCCGGCTTGGCAAGGAAGGAGAGCCGGGATGTTTCCTATCGCGTGATGTTGCTCGTTTGCATGAAATCCCAGTGACTGCCTTTTTCCGATCATGCTTCTAGCTGCCGGCTACCTTTTAAGTGCCTCCAAGCTCCCCTCCCGGGAGGTGTCTGGCTGCTAGATGTTTGCCTCGGAGTCTGCACCGCCGACCTGCAGCGACCTCCGCACAGCATCCTTTAGTGAATGCACATCTGGACCAACCCCTGCCTGGTCCCGAGGCCCGAAGCCGGCTCGTCACAGGAGCAGACACCAGGCCGCCCCCAGATCCGGACTCTGTTTGCTACACACGCTTTCTTTTAAGGGACTGGGAGTTGCAGTGCCAAGCTGTGCTGCAACGGAACTTTGAAAAACATCTTAAAACAGAACATGGCAAGGCGGATGCTTTTTAAAAAATTTTGTAAAAATGTGTTCTCTCCGGTTTTCAAAATTGAGCAAGCTCCATGAGAAAAAACTGGGAAAATGTAGGAAAACTGAAGAAGGAAGAAAAGTCACTCAAAGTCCGGAGGGCAGACACACTTACCAGTTTGATGTCTTCCTTTTGTGCCTGCTCTTTAGCGGTATTAACATATAAATCTGATTCCACGTATGCTAACTTGTGTCTTTTTCTTCATTCAACATTTAGACTGGAGTTTTCTGTCTGTTACAAACTCCGCCAGCCATGTCACTGAACCGCTTCAATCGGGTGAATTTATGTCCCACAATTCACTGAACTATTCTCTCATGGTTCCAATTTTTCCCTACTACAAAAAAAAAAAAAAAAAAGGCCTTGATGATCATTTTCATGCATTTAGGCTCCTTCCCTTATTTGAATTCCCAGAAGTAGGATTCCTTTGCCTAAGGCCAGGAATATTCCGGTGGCTTTCCATCCATGTCACCAAACCGCCTCCCAAACGGCCAATATATACATTTCTCCCCAAATTTTCTTTTATTGTGGTGAGAGGCACATAACGTTTATCATTGTAACCACTCGCGAGTGTACAGTTCCGTGGCATGGACCCGGAACTGAACGCACGGTCCGCGCTGTTGTGCAACCATCACCGCCGTCCACCTCTTTCCAGCCTCCCAAACTGAAACTCTGTCCCCACGAAGCACAGACTGCCACTGCCCTCCCCCCAGCCCCCGGCACCCACCGTTCTACCTTCTGTCTCTATGCATTTGACTATTCTAGGAGCCTCGCGTAAGTGAGACCATACGGTATTTGTCCTTTTCCGACTGGCTGACTTCACTTAGCATAATGTCCTTCTATGTTGTTGCATGCGTCAGAATTTCCTTCCTTTGTAAGGCTGAGTAATATTCCGTCGCATGGCCAGACCACACTTTGCGTATCCACCCACTCTTGATGGACACGGGCTGCCTCCACCTCTGGCTGCTGTGATAAGTAACGTCGCCACGCACACGGCGCCCTTCTTCCGGACCCTGAGCGTGGGGCCCTCGTATGGCACGCAGAGCTGGCCAAGCTCAGGCGACTGCTCAGACTGCCCAGTCAAAGGCTCAGGTGGGCGGCCGGGCCAGGGCGGTGCAGGTGCAGGTGGAGCCCTGAATGCCAACCACAGCTCCGACAGGCAAAGCCAGGGCATGAGATGGGTGCGGGCGCCGCTGGCGAGGGCTGGCTGGGAGGGAAGGCGCGCAGGGGAGGGAGGCTGGCGCTGCTGAGGATGCCACGGTTCGGCAGTCGGGACGCGCCTGCGAGGCCAGGGAGGGCTGAGCCACGCATCCTCACTCGCTGCCGTGCTCCTAGCGAGGAGGGGTGGGGTGGCCGGGGCATGCTGGGGTTCACAGCCCCGCTCCACTGCTTTCTTTTCTGGCCCTGCGGTCTTGGTCCAAATACACGACCTCCCTGGGTTAACTGGGCAAGTGACTTCAGTGTAGCACCTCAGTTTCCCTGTTTGCAAAATGGACATAACCACAACGGAGCTAAACAAGCAAATGCCTGTGAAGCACTTGGAACAGTCCCAGGCATGGAGCACACGCACGAAAAAGTTGGAGCTGCCATCCGTTCACTCCCCGACTAACATTTACCCGCACCCCGAGCAGCGGGCCAGTGCTGAGCGCGGGGTGCAGCCGCGAAGCTGGCATTCCCTCCAGCAGCTCGGAGCTGGGGACGGACACAAACAAACCAAACCTCAGCACGGTGTGATCCAGACTGCGGGGGGGGGGGGGGGAGGGGCTGCCAGGATGCACAGGCGGGCCCCTGCCCCATCCTGGAGGAGGCCACCTCTGAGCTGAGTGGGCTGGACGGGTCCCCGTCCACTGCCGCACGCCCAGGGCTCGGCACCGGGACCACACGCTGCGGGCGCAGTCGTTTTGTTTATGGATGAGACATGGGTTAGCAGAAGGTGGGAAGGGAAAACGTGCCAGGCAGAAGTGACAGCATATGCAAAGATCTGGCAGAAAGACGCCTGTCGTGGTTAGTTGATAGCCTTGCTGCAGGGCAGTTCACAGCAGCCAGAGGGGGAGGTGGGCAGGGACGATCTGGGTGCTGGGGGCCCCGGGAGGCTGCCTACACCCCTCCTAGGCTCTGGCACTTCCCACCCCTGCCACTCCTGGGTTAGTCCTCAGAGGCCCAGGGAGGTGGGAAAGGTGGCCAAGGCCTTGGGGGGCCAGATCTGTGGGTGGATAGAGGGCAGCCAGGGTCACTGCCTTGATCCCCTGACCTGCCTGGGCCCAGCGTTCCAGCCAGAACCCCAGAGAGAAGGAAGGAGGACCTGGCCCCCAGCGCTGGCCCCGGCCAAGGCAAACAAGGCCGCCCACTCGGCAGGAAGACGCAATGGAGCCCAGCTGCCTTCAAGGCCCTTTGGAGGCTGGGGTCCCCCTGACTGAGGTCCAGCCCCTACTGGGCCCAGCTCCTCGCTGTGGCTGGCCAGGCCCCATGGTTGTCTCAGTCCCTGCACTGGGGGCACCCGGGCCCAGCAGGGCCCAGAACACACCACGCTGCCTCCTGCCTCCCTGTGCTGTCCCCTCGTCCCCCGGCCTGAACGTCCCTCCCTCTCTGGGCAGCTCCTACCACCCTTCAGGTCTCAGCGAGGCCCCGCTTGACCTCCAGAGAGGCTCGTGCACCCCAGCGCACGACCTCGGCACACGAACCCTCATCCACGGCATTCCTCTATACAGGCTGTCTGCTGGGGTCCTCGAGCCCCGCAGGGCAGGGACTGTGCGTGGTCTTGCTCACAGCCACGGCCCCACGGTCAATGAGCACATGAAGAAACACGGACGTGAGGGTGGCAGGTGGGGCGGCAGGAGCCCATCTGCAGCGGCACCCTCAGCTCCGGGCTCAGAGCTCACTCTCCTGGGGATCGGGGGTCCTTCTGCGATCCCAGGAGATTCCCAGCAATGCAGGAAAGTGTGCGAGCAGGAAGGAAGGACTTCCCCCACCCCACCAAAGCCACAGTTTGGACTGGGTTCTCCCCATGCCTGAAGTATGTGCACCAGCCTGCCCTGGACGCTGTCCATTTCCAAGTGAGGCACAGTGAGGGGAGGGTCCCCGGGGGCCACCATTTATTGGCCTGTGTGACCCTGGGCAACCGTTCTCACCCTTAGAGCCTCAGTTTCCCCATCTGTAAAAGAACCAACCATGCCAGGTTGGGATGTGCTTGGCACATGCTGAATAGTCTATTAACCCGATGACCGTCCACTGTCCCACTCTCCCCCCAACCCCGTCACCCTGATGACTGTCCACTGTCCCCACACTCCCCCATCCCCTGGCCCCAGTCCAGAGGCGTCCCCAGGCCTTGGTGGAGGGCTGGGAACTGCCAGGCCCCGCTGCTGCCTTTCATCCCAGACAGGAAGGCTTGGCTCTGCCGGGAGGATCTGGAACAGATGTCCGGGAGCGGCAGGGGGCTGGGAAAGCAGCGACCTCCATCCCGGGACCTCCATCTCTCCCCCGCCCCTCATCTCGCTCCCTCTGGGTGACCTGGGGCCAGAGCCGGCCACCCACTCTCCCCTCCCACGAGCCTTCGAGGGAGGGAGGGGAACAGAGCCAGCAGAGGTGGCCTGAGGACCAAGAGGAGGAGCTCCCTGGCCACCTCAGAAGATCTGGGCCTCCACTGGGGACACTAACAGCCCCAGCCCGCGCCTTTCCCCGATATTATGCAAGCCATGGCTTAGCCTGGAGTGAACCTAGGTCACAGGAAACCAAAAAGGGGCCAAATCTGGGACTGCTGTGAGCCCCTAGCACCTCTCGTGCGTCAACAGGGCCCTGGGTCAGATGTCTTTTGGGAGCGGGGTTGGCCAAGGAGAGCGTTTCTCAATCCCTCCGGTGGAGCCCGACCAGGGGAGCCCCAGCCCTGAGCTGTCCTCAGCAGAGTGACGCCAGTCACACACAAGGACTGTCACAGCTCTGACGTGAGCTCACAGAGCACACACAACCACTCCAGGAAGTGGTGACTCTTATTCTCATTGTACAGATGAGGAAACCGAGGCAGAGAGAGGTGACACTGCTTACCCAGTGAGTGGCTCTGCTGGGCCTGAGTCCAAAGCCCCCTTTTGTGACCTCTACCCCATTCTGCCTCCCAGAGCAGGCAAGAGAGAACCCCGAGCCGGGCCCAGAGCACAGAATGGAGGAGGTGACGCCGTCATTCATTCATTCTTTGCTCATTGTGCAAACGCTTCTGGACGCCCTCCTGCGTGCCTGGCGCCGTACAACATAAGGGAAAGAACGCTGGCCGGGGGTAAGGCACATGCGGGTGTGTGCGCGCACGTGTGTGTGCATGCATGTGTGTGTGTCTTCCCTCCACACTTACGGTGCGGGTCTCTGGGAGCCCTGCAAGCAAGTAAGCTCCTTGCTTACAGAAGGATCACAACCACCCTGCTTCTCTCCACGCAGAGTTCAGCCAGTTTGCGCAGCTCAAACACAGGACCCGGCACACAGCAAGCACTCAGTGAACGGGAACTGTCCCAAATCCCAAAACTTGGACATTTCCTCCACCCCATCCCACCTTGTTTGTGTCTGGCTGAGCCCCTTTCCTGAGCCCCTGGGTTCCACTGACACGTGTGACACTCTGTTATGGAACAGTGTGTCTCCCCCGCAACCCTCCACCCTGTCCCAGATTCCTTCCCCTGTGGCCTTGGGGTCCTGCCAGCCCCATCCAGACAGCTCCCCCAGCCTCTCCCCTCCCCACTGGCTTCCTGTCCCTCCCCCTTGCCTGGGTGGAGACCTCACCCCATCCAGAAGCCCCACCTCGTGGTCCCCATAGGCCAAGAGAAGTTGACATGGCCCTGGGGAACTGAGCTTCTCAGGGTGGCAGCAGGCAGGAGGGGGCTCATTAGCCTCCCCCTCCCTCCCTCCAGTGTCATTTCCAGCCCTTCCCAAGGCGCTGTCACCCAGGCCTGGGAGAAGCCAACACATTAGACGGGTGGTGGAGCTCATGCCGGTGTCTAGACTGTCATTTAGCAGCTGTGTGCCTTTGCGCAAAACACCTAACCTCTGAGCCTCAATTTTCCCATCTGAAACATGGGGATACAATCGCATCACCCCTTATCCAAACTCCTAGGCTCCAGATGTGTGTTGGGATTCAGAACATTGCAGAGTTTAGAAAGATGATGCAGGCCTTATACCACACGTGTGTTAACAGCCCCAGTGGGGTCTGGGGCTGCAGGCTGCACTCAGATGAGATTTCAGCAGCAAAATGTATGAATATTCATTTTCACTAGGACAAACTAAGCCTATACATAGCCTCAAGTCAGGTTTAGCGTGAAAAATGAGTTATAAAAGTACTTTGAGTTTTCAAACCTTTGGGGGGTTTTGACGTGTGGCAGATCAGGGAGTGTGACCAGTGACACCCCCCCCCCAAGCCCCAGGGCTGTGGATGGAGGCGGCAGCAGGAGAGGTGCGTGGCACTGTGCTGGAATGGGGCGGGGAGCACGCCAGTTCCCGGCAATGAAGGGCTGGGTCCGACTCCGGATTCGGATTCCCAGGGAGCTCGGGCTCCTGCACCTTGGCAGGGGCGGGAAGGAAGGATTCCCGGGCAGGACAGAGAGGCAGCCGCGCCGTCTGGAACAGACACCTAACTTGGTCCTCCCGCCCACAGGGCTGAATTTCCCTGTTCAGTGATGAACTTCTCAGCTCCGACCCTCCGGAACACGCCCCAGGACTGCAGGCAGCCTCAGGGGTGCACTGGGCCCCTGAAGACCACCAGGGGACCCACCCAAGGTCAGGAGCCCGTGCCCTAGAGAGTGGACCAGTTGTCCACTGCCCGGTGTGACCGCCCGCACAGGCCAGGGGGCTGGAAACTCACTGCAGGGGATGTAACTGCGCCCGATCCCTGCTCTGCAAAGGGCTCCCAGGGAGGCTTCCCGCCCCTTCCAGCCCCAAGGGGCACCCCTCGGTCTGTCCTTCCACAAAGGGGTACAGACCCGTTCCTGAGGCCCCCATATCTGGGTCCCGCAGCCCACCCCGGGGGGCGCGCGGCAGCTCAGGCCCCTGCCGGGGCCCCCGTGGGGCGGGAAGGGCGTGCGGCGGCGCCGAGCGAGCGCGCTTACCCAGGCGGAGGGTGATGTTGACCGAGGTGGGGTACTGCACGCCGAAGGCCATGGACGGGCTCTGCCACCAGGTGCTCTCGTCCTGGCTGTGGAAGTCGGTGAGGTAGGAGGCGTTGTGGTGGCGCGCGGGGTCGGCGGCGTCGCAGCGCTGGCACTGCGCCCCCGCGCCCGCCGCGCCCACGTGCGGGCAGAAGTCCTCGGGCGGGCTGCCGCACGTGTGCGACGCCTCGGCGCGCCGGCCGAACGCCGCGTTCTCGAACTCGGGCAGGCAGCGCTGCGGGCGCCCCGCGCCGTCGTAGCACGCGCCCATGCCCGCGCCGGCCGCCCGCGGCGCCCCCAGCGCCACCACCAGCAGCAGCAGCGGCGCGGCCGCCGCCATGGCCAGGCAGCGACGCACGTCCAGCTCCGCCGCCCGCCGCGCGCGAGGGTGGGCGCCGGCACCCGCCGTCCCCGGCGGGCGGGACCCGCGACGGCGCTGGGAGGGCCGGGGGAGGGGCCGCGCGCGCCGCAGCGCACCCCCACCTGCCGGACGTGCCCGGGAGTGCGCGCGGCCCGGCCAGCCTCGGTGTCCTCGTCGGGGAAACGCGCCGGGCGGCTGCAGGGCGGCTCCCGGTGCCCTGAAGTCCCCAGGTGAAAGCGGACAAGCACCTTTAGCCGGTCCTCGCCGTTTGCGCGTCTCCTCCCGGGGATGAAGTGCACCCACGGCGGGGCTGTGAGGCGGCTCCTCACCCCCTGGCCCCGACCCTGTAGGTTCCGCTGCTCTCAGCGGGGACTCTGACCTGGGGTGTGTGCCCGTCCCCTCGCCCCCTCGGAGAGGCGCCCTCCTCGTCTTCTCCCCGGTGGGCGCCCCTTTCCACCCCCATTCATTAAAATCAGTACATCGAAGGAGAAAGGCCATTTGATAAAACTCAGCAGCCATTCCCAGAAAAACTCTAAGCAAAATGGAAATAAACTTCCGGAACGTGACAGTGTGCTGTTCAGCAAACATCGTATTAGACAGTGACATTCCAAAGGCACGTCCATTGAGGTAAGGAGCAAAATGAGGGCAGAGTAGTCAACAAAATTTTGATAGACAAGATGAATTGTAGTGGGGTGGTTAACGACCAGTATTGAAATGTAATTAAAACAATGGGGTTCTGGAAAGGACTGTAGGCTAGCTCCATGGAGCAGCGTTCCGGAAATGGACCCAAGGACAGTTAGTTAGTCCATGATATCACCACTAGTGTTTAATATTATTTTGGAAGTTCTAGCTGATGTAATAAGATAAAAACTATTTAAATACTTCTAGTTATCTGAAGATACATCTAGAAAGATCTAAAAGATTCTACTGGAGACTATTAGAATTCGTAAGAGCTTCATAAGACGGCTGAATGTAGGGTGAAGTACAAAAACTAATGCCAGCAATAATTCAGAAAACGTAGTAGAGAAAAGGTTCCCATTCTCAAGAGTGATACGAATGATACCTCATAATAGATCTAGCATGAAATATGCAAGGTATAAATGAAGGAAATTATAAAACTCTACTGACAGACATAAAACCTGAAGAAAGAGACCAGTATCTATATTCATGGGTTTCCAACTATTTAAATATATAAATGCTCCCCAAGTTAAAATATCAATGTAATGTAATTCCAGATTGTTTGCTTTTTTCTTATTTTCATTTTTTAGAGACAGAGTCTCACTCTGTCACCCAGGGTGGAGTGCAGTGGTGCTATCATAGCTCACTGTAATCCAGCTCCTGGCCTCAAGTGATCCTCCGCCTCGCCTCCCAAAGCACTGGGATCACAGTGAGCCACTGCACCTGGCCCCAGGTTGTTTTTTGATGATGTTGCAGAGTTATTCATTAACGTTTTCCTTTATGGTCAGGAACGTGATTGCAGCGGACTGTTGGTGCCCACCCAGGTGCCCTTTGCTGGGCTGTGCACCCACCCAAAGCCAATTCATCACTAGGCACAGGAGACCTGGTGGCCCACAATCCTTTTAGGAGCCCACAAAAATATTCTAATTTCTTTTCAAAGTCAGAAGGGGAAAAAATGAACTTTTAGGTTGAAGAAAATGTTTTAATATATGATATTAATACATTTGTCTTTATATCAATGCAGTTGTCAAAATTTTAAAATATTTAATTGTTCAATACACGTAACATAAAATTTACCATCTTAACCATTTTTAAGTTACAGTTCAGTAATATTAAGTACGTTCACATTGTCGTGCAACCATCACCACCATCCATCTCCAGAACGTTTTTATCTTACAAAACCAACACTCTATACCCATTAAATGATAACTCTCTGTACCCTCTTCCCTCTAATAAAATATAATTTTTAAATATTTTTTAATGAATAAAGGAATTCACTAAGGCAAAAATGCCTAGGGTCCAGGAAGTCATAATGCTTCCATGACACCAGCCAGCTGGTATCACTGAAGCTAGGGGGGGTATTGATAGTCTCCAGCATGCGGTGACAGTGCAGTCAATAAGACTGTCACCTATGGTGGACTTGGCCAGGTACAGGTGGGAGGCAGTGACTGGGGCATGCGATCTCTGGTGTTTGAGAATAGGGAATAGAGGTTGCAGGGACCGTGGAATTGGGTGGCTCTTGCTGAGCATCTCTGATGCTTTGAAGAGAGAAACTGGCCAGCTCAGGATAATCAGTCACCAACGCAAAGCAAAGTTGGAAATCCAGAGGCCCTTGTTGGCAACAGTTAAAGAAACCATCAACCCTAGCCACAGGGCAAAACCTGCTGAAAACTAGGCTCTCCTAATCTTAAGATTAGCAGAACTTCAGAGATGATTGATCTCTCACCCCTGAAAGGTGTCCTAAACCACAGGGTCGGGAAGGAGTGGGACCTTGAGACTCAGGGTGGTATCTGGGTACATATGCTGAGAACTTTGAATCTCCAGATTCCCAGAAATGCTTTGGGCCTGCAAAAGGGGTCCCCCATCCCCAGAGGCTAGTGCTCACCATCCCACTACCCTCGTTTGGAGAGTACGCAGGAGCCTCAAATGAGGCAGGTTCCCTGTAAGATGATTCTCGCCCTCCTCAGGATCTGCCCCCACCTCCCCTCCTGGCCAGAATCCAGTAACTAGGGTTAAAGCCAGCATGGTCTGGTGGAGTTGGTTCTGGGCCTGCTAAGGAAGGAGTTTGCAGGAATTGGCTAAGGGTGCTAACTTTAAATACACAGTCCTATGCCACATCATGATGTTTTGGCCAACGACCTACTGCCTGTACAACAGTGGTCCCATAAAATTATAATTCAGAGCTGAAAAATTCCTATTGCCCACTGACATGATAGCTGTTTTAACTTTATAGTGCAATTAATTTATTTTTAAAATAAGTATTTTTAAAATAAAAACGTACAGTGTTTATAAAGTCTAGTGTATTGCAACGTCCTAGGCCTACACATTCACTCCTCACTCACTCCCTGACTCACCCGGAACAGCTTCCAGTCCTGCAAGCTCCATCCATGGTAGGTGCCCTACACAGGTGCACCATTTTTTATCTTTTATACCGTATTTTTCCTGTACTTTTTCTATGTTTAGATACACAAATACCACTGTGTTATACTTGCCTAGAGTATTCAGTACAGTAATATGCTGTGCAGGTTTGTTGCGTAGGAGCAACAGGTTGTCCCATGTAGCCTAGGTGTGCAGTAGGTGTGCAGTAGTGTGTGTAAGTACACTCAGTGATGTTCGTGTGATGACAAAACCACCTAACCAGGCATTTCTCAATGTATCCCTGCATGATTCTCTGTGTGTATAGTAAGAGAGAGAAAATACACACACACACACACACACACACACAGAGAAAGAGAGAGAGAGAAAGAAAGAGAGAGAAATTAATCAATTAAAATAGAGGGAGAGATTTAATAAATTGGCTCACCTGGTTATGGAGGCTGGCAAGTCCAAACCCTGCAGGACAGGCTGGCAGGCTGGAGACCCAAGGAAGAGTTAAAGTTCAGGTCCAAAGGCAGTCTGCTGGCAGAATTCCCTTTTCTTCAAGGAAATCAGTCTTTTTTCTATAATCGCCTGCAACTGATTAGATGAGGCCCACCCACATTATATATCTGCTTTGTTAAAAAAGTACTTCTTTAAATGTTAATATCATCTAAAAAATATCTCCAAAGAAACATCTTGAATAGTTTTTGACCAAATACCTGGGTACTGTGGTCTACCAAGTGACCACATAACATGAGCCATCACACCCTCCAAAAAAAAGGACAAGTTGTCTCTCTGTCACTAAGAAGCACAATGCTTGGTGAGCCTCTTTAGGTTCTAGAAGCAGCATATTCTGCATTTAGGAACACTTCTCTGGCCCACTTAGTGGAGGCAGGAAAGGTTGCTGGCTCTGAGCGGTGCCCAGAGTAGGAAAGGACCAAGCGGCAGCTCCAGGCTGCAAATGAGCAGCGCCGTCTCCTAGACCATGTAATCCAGCGGATCCCACGGGGCTGGGGGTGTCTGTGGTGGGAAAAGAGCCATGTTATGATGCTCCCCTAAAAAAATATCACGATGTCGACCAGGGTTCTGGAGCAAGGCATGCCAGCCCTGCAGAGAGCTCTACACCATGCAAAAGGCAGATCCCAGTCTGATACTGGACTCTTGCAGAGACTGAGTGATCACATGTGGTCAGTACTACCACCAAGACCCGGGCATTGTCAGACCTCCTAACTCACAGGCTGGAGTGGGGCCCAGCAGCCATCCTGCACAGACTGGGCATGGTACATCCGGGTTGGGCACAGGTGGTCCAGGGTGCAAGTGAGCTGTGTGAGCCAGTGAGACAGACGCCCTTGTCACACCAACTCCGATGCTTCCTCCTCGGCTCACACCTGCAGCCTGGGGGCGGGGGAGTCCCTATGACCAGCTGGTGGAGGCGGAAAAAGTCCAAGGTTGGCTCCCAGGTGAGTCAGCTCAGTGTGCGGTTGCAGAACCAACACGGACTGCCGCTGCCCTTCCACCCGACGCTGGGGTGGCCCTGAGTAAGGATAGTGGTCCCAATGGGCAGTGTTTGCACACCTGGGGAAGATGTACAGGATCTCGAGGACCGTGCAAGTGGCTTAGCAGCCTGGATATGGCAAGATTGGAAGGTTCAGACAGGTGGCGGGGCATGCGGATGGACCTGTGGGAGGGGCACGCTCTGCTCTGGACCCTCCAGAGCTCAGGGCCCTGACGTAGGAGGAGGCGATGGGGCCAAGGAGGCCAGTGTCCTTCCTCCCTGGCTCCAGGGCAAAGCAGACCGCCCCCTCCCCCAATAATTCTCAGTTAAGGACTCTGCATGGATGAATTAATGGGCACCCTCTCAGTTCAAGCCACAAGGCTGCTCGATTTGCTTGGAATGAGCAGACAGAACTTGTGCTGTGGGAGCAAAGCCGCGCAGGAGACCTAAGTCACATCACACGGTGGCCCATGTCAGGCCGGGGCTGGGATCCTGTCTCCACCGCCTGTGTGACAGTGGGAGTGACAGCCTCTGTCCCACCCTCCTTCTCGGGGCCAGCCTGTTCTCCCAAGGCTGGCGCGCTAAGAGCTCCTCTTCCAAGCTGCTTTTGCAGCTGCGGTCCTGGATGCGAGATGAGTCCTGCGGGCCGCTTGTCCTCGCTTGGGACTTAGAAGGCGGATGTGAGCAGAGGCCGTCTTCTGCCCCTCTGGTGGCTTTTTCTGGTGGCAAGCGAGGCCATGGAAAAGGGAGGTTCTCTGGCCCGCACGCTTCCCCTTCTCCAGCCCTGCGGGTGCTGAGACGCCTCTGGGCGGCGCCGGCAGCAGGTGTCCAGGCCAGGCAGCAGCCCTGGGGGGACCCCCCGTCGAGGTCTGCGGGGGTGGGGGGACGGGGGTCCCCTCCCGGGGTCCCACTACCTTCCCGGTTTCTCCTGCCCGGGCCCCGCGTCCGGCGGCTCGTGCTCACCGTGGCCAACCGCCAGGTGGCGACATTGGCCACGACACGGGGACGCCCCTCTCGCCCCCTGGTGGCCGAGGACGCGCCGCTGCGGGAGCCGACCCGCGCCGGGAAGGTGGGGCTCGCACCGCCCTCGCACCTGCGCCAGCGCGGCTGGCTCTGTCCCCTTGTCCCCCACCCTACCCCGCCGCTCGGGCCAGTGCTGGGCGCAGAGCGGCCGGGCTGATGGGGAGCCCCGGGGGGACTCCGAGCGGGGACGCCTCCCAGCCGCCGGGGGCCCAGGCCACCCTGCCCCCACTGTCCCCACCGCGCGGCCTCAGACCCCTCCGCCTCCACGGGGCGGCGGAAGGGCCCTGGCCTCGCGGACTCTTCATTATTATTATTTTTACATAAAATTTTCGAGACACAGAAATGGCTCAGGCTAGAGTGCAGTGGCACGATCAAAGCTCACTGCAGCCTCCAACTCCTGGGCTCAGGCGATCCTCCTGCCTCAGCCTCCTGAGTAGCTGGGACTACAAGTGCCACCATGCCTGGCTAATTTTTTTCATGTGTTAAGGGATGGGGTCTCGCTACATTGCCTGGGCTGGTTTTGAACTCCTGGCCTCAGGTGATTCTCCCACATCGGCCTCCCAAAGTGCTGGGATTACAGGCGTGAGCCTGTCTTAGTGACTGCTGTGTTCTGACAGCCCAAACAGAAGGGGTAGCCCTTGGGGGAGGGGGCGGTGGGGCAGCTCTTGTCCTTCCCCCCACATCCCCATGGCTTGGGATATGAGAAGATGAGCCTAGAAAGGTCACTGGGTCCAGGGTGCAGGGCCACAGAATCCAGGAAGGAAAGTGTGGCACAAAGTCTCAGGGCAGCTCCCCAAATCTGGGTGACAAAGAGCCAATGAACACTTCTGTAGCTGCTGGACAGGGCTCGAATAGGCGAGCGGAAGAGCCGTGCAGTCGGCCGTAGGCATGCCAGTTCTCCATCAAGAGAGGGCTCGGGGTGACACCTTGCAGTAGCCCACCACCCGGCAAGGCGTCTGTCCCCTGAATCTGGGGGCCCCTCTATACACATGACCTGAAACCCACAGAGGCCACGGCCACCACCATCCAGCCCCTCTCACCTGGGTGGCAACCGCTGCAACTGTCCCCCTGGGCGGATCACGTGCCCATGTGAGGGCCCAGCTGGTACTGGTTCCGAGAGTTGGCGAGCGGCACGTGGAACACTCGGGCCTTGACCCACTGGCGGGAGTTCCTGGACCAGCAGCAGCCTTGGTCCTGTGCCCTCCCCCAGGAGACCTCTGTCTGAGATCCCTTGGGGAACAGAGACTCCTGAATATTCCCTTCAGGGCTTCAGGGAGCTGCACAGGACAGGGTCTGCGCATTGTCCTGTGGTGGCAGGGAGCCAGGGAAGGCTCTTGAGCAGCAGAGTGCCTGGGCCTGTTTCCTCCTTAGGAAGATGGGTGGAGGTGGAGCCCAGGGGGCCAGCATGGAGGTGGTGTGGTGGAAGGAGCCGCCATCTGTGTGGCCATGAGGAGGGTGCCTGCGCTGGGGACCTGGGCAGTCCCCGCAGAGGCCTGGCCTTCTGCTCCCGCTCCCAGCAAAGGTAGCGGGCTCCCCTCCCGAAGCCCACCTACTAAGGGTTAAAACCTTCCAGGGGAAGAAAGGAGGGAGAAAAACCCTGTTGTTCTGATTTGCTTAATGAACGTTAATTAAGAAGACAGAAGATAGCTGATCCCTCCAGGACAGAGATGAAAGGCCTGTTGATTAAATCCGGGGAGATGGGCCTGATCCCTCCTGACAGCTCTGCAACCTCGCTGGAGCCCAGAGTTGGGGGCACGCACAGGGAAGAAGCAGAACCCTGCCCAGCTTTGGGGCCCGGCCTTGCTGTGGTGTCTGGGGCACCTCAGTTTCCCCATATGGACAGCAAGAACGCCGCTCTAGGCGGTTTCCGCGGACGCCCTGTCTGGCTCTGAGGCTCTGTAGTTCTGTGCTGTCTGTCCTGGGGCTGGGCCTCAGCCTTCCCTTCTGTCCGGTGGGGAGATGTCACCCACTCTGCAGACGGGCTTCAAGTGCAGGAAGTGAGAACCGGGTTCTGCCAAGGGGGCGTGGGAGACCATGGAAGAGAGAAGTTAGCGACTGGCCACACCTAGCCCTGCCCCCCCGGACCCTGCGGCCAGGCCCGAGCCCGTGTGTCTGCATTGTGGTCACCCTCTGGGGTGCTGTCCTGCGCCTCTGAACACGGACAAGGTCGCCATTAGAGAGCTTTCGTGGGGCCCAGACCTGAGCTGAGCACACCACCTGTTCAGGTAAGTAGTGGTATTTCCCCACATTGCAGACAGGGAAACTGAGGCTCAGCCAGAGGCGGCCCCTGCCTAGGACCACTCTGCTAGTCAGCAAGAGCCTGGATTCAAACCCCTGTGCCTGGCCCCAGAGCCTGAGCTCTCTTCCACGTTGCTCTTCATTCATTCTTTCTTTCTTTCAGGGGCATTTGCTCTGTGCCACCCTGGGCTGGACACTAGGGTCGCCATGGTGCAGGGGGGTGGTCTATGACCTCATGGGGCTCCCCAGGGAATCAGGGAGACAGGCAGTGACCCAGGAAACAAACTGATGAACTAGACAGTGACAGATCACAGTGAGAGCCACAGAGGGAACAGACAGGGGCCAGGATGATCTCCAGGAGGGAGTGGGCAAGCAGGGAGGCTTCTCGGAGGAGGTGACAGCTCACGGAGACCTGCAAGATGAGATGGAAGGCAGGCCGGAGAGGGAGCTGATGGGAGCTGACAAGGGGCTCCTTAGCTGTCGCCCTGACAGAGCATCTCCTCCCCAGGAGTTAACAAGCTTAGACAGGCCAAGGGACACGGCTGGCCTCGGGGCATGTTGCCACTCGGCCCAGCAACTGTCTCAGCCTCCCTGCTGTGCTCAGCCTGAGCTGGCCTTGGGCCCTGGGGTGAGTCAGCCCTGGGTGGCCCTCCGAATTGAGGGGGTCCCAGAGAATGAAGAATGTCCCCCTTCTGGGTGGTGCAGGGGCCCAGTCTGGGCTGGGAAGGAGGTAGCCCAGGGGCCCAGCCTGGGCTGGCTGTCATTCATTCATTCATTCAGCCAATGCACATTTACTGAGCCTACACTTCGGGCCCTGGGCTGGGCACAGGGGACAGAGTGATGAGTGAAGATGAAGTTGTCCCTTCACGTGGGGGCCCAGAGAATAAACCAATAATTACGACACAGTATGACACAGGGTGATCAGAGTAGGCACCGGGCAGTGAGAGTGGGGTGGGAGTGCCTAGCTCGGCCTGGAGAGGTCAGGAAAGGCTTCCTGGAGGAGGCAGGGTCTCAGCTGCAGGAGGATGGGGTAGCCCGGAAAAGTGGGTGGGGAAGAGCATCCCTGGCAGAGAGCTGCACGTGAACAGCTCAGAAGCGAAAGCGTGAAGGATTGAGGGAAGCCTCGTGGCTGCAGAAGGCAGTGTGAGGCGTGGGGGGGAAGGTTGCTGGCGGTGGGCAGGGGCCAACCGAGGCAGGCCCGGCGTGTCCTGCCGAAGAGGATGGACTTACCAGGGGCCTCGGGGAGCCGCAGGAAGGCTTAGCAGAGGCGGGACGGAGCAGGCCTGGTTTGGCGAAGGCCTGGCTGGCTGCCGGGGTGGCTGGCGTGGAAGCGGCTGCAGGAGCCTGAGGAGAGGGCGGGGCCTGGACGGGAGCAGGGAGGGGCTGGGTCCACAGGGCCCAGGGGCAGAGCGGGGCCCTCTGCGCAGGGGTGGCTGTGCCCAGGTGTCGGGTGGGCACAGCTCCGGTCCGGCTGCAGGGACTGAAACTGAGGGTGGCCTCCAGACTGTGGCTGGCCATCCGGGGGTGCTGTCCTGAGATGGGCCCAGGGTGAGGAGCAGGCCCGGGAAGACAGGGACATCCGTTCTGACTTCTGGGAGGGTGTGCCCACAGGTCACTGGGAGAAGTGGCCAGGAGGCCAGACTCTTCTCCTGGCTTGGCTGTGTGTCCTGGGGCAAGTCCCCTCCCCTCTCTGGGCCTCAGAATTCCCATCTGTATGAGAAAGGGGTGCAAGGGATGGCCTCTGCCACTGTCTAGAGCGGCTTCTTTCCCAAACCTCTCCCTGGGGTCCGGGTGGCCCCTCCCCAGCGAGAGGCTCCAGCCCCAGCCCCAGCCTGTGCCTGCTAGTTCCCACGGCCACTTCCTCTGGGCACCTGGGGCCCTGAGTGGCTCCCCTGGGGCTGGCACTTCCTGAGAAAACGCTGCGGCCAGGTCCACACAGACACAGCCCCACACAGCGGGGGGTGCCACAGGCTGCCACGGATGGACCCAGCCAGGGATCCAGGGCCACCAAACCCACCTCAGCCCCCGCAGTGGCCTTCCTCGTCTCTCTGACCCCACCCAGACTCGGGGCCCTACGGGGCAGGTGGGGCAGGTCTGGCAGGCGGTGGGGGGGGGCAGGGGATGACGCTCACAAAGCGCAGAGTGAACGACAAAGGCAAAAACGGTGACTCGGAACGAATGCAGGTGTGGCAGTGATGAGCGAATGCACGTCTAAGGTGGGGCCTTTCCTTCCTGGGCTCTCCCTTGACCCAGCTCTGTGGCCCTCACCTCCTGTCCCCATGTCTCTGGCCACACCTGCCACCTCTCCCCTGGCGCTCCCAGACACTCAGAGCACATCCCCACCTCCAGGCCTTTGCACCTGCCGCTCCTCGTGCCTGGAGCACTCCCGCCACACCCCAGTCTGCCCAGCGTCCCGCCATGGAGAGGGCACCCCGACTGTCCCCTCTGTCCCCACCACGTCACTTTTCTCCCTAACCTCATAATTCTGCTTATTTGTCCATCAACTGTGGGCTCCGCGGGGGGCTGGCCAGCTTCCTCCACCACTTGGAGAGGACACGGGTCTGCACCAGGAGTTCCCACTGCAGCGAGGCAAGCCTGAGACAGTAATTTCATTTCTGAGCTCTTTCTGCTGAGGACAGGAAACAGCAATCATAAGTCACCAGCAGAAACCGGCGAAGGAAGGCCGCCACCACCGCATCCCAGCTGCCCAAGCATTTTGCCATCTGAGCACCGTGAGCACCTGGGCGACTGTGTTGGGACCCCAAGCCTGCACCTGGGGCGGGGCATGACTCTGCAGCACCCCCATTGCCCTCGGGCAAAGGCAACCTCTCGAGCCTCTGATCCCAGGACTCCAGAACTCCTGCCTCACTGACCTCTTCCGGCCCCTCCTACCTCAGGACCTTTGCACTGCTGGTCCCTTGGTCTGAGATGCTCTTTGCCTCTCCTCACAGGGCCGACTCCTGCTCCTCCTCCAGGCCTCCGGGTAATGTCACTTACTCAGGGAAGCTCTCCCTGAGGACCCACTCCCTGTGACACCTCCCCTGACTCCACCTTTGTGACACTTCTAACCCTTGTCATTAAGTGCTTATTTCCTGTTCCTCTTTCCCACTAGACTGTCAGTTCCAGGGAACAAGAGTCCTGGGATTTCCTACCGTGTCCTTGTCATACACCCCAGGAAGCGTATACACCAACCAGGTGCTTCATAGTGGGAGAAGAGGGAAGAGCGAATGATCGATCTGCGGAAGGGGGGAGGGAGGACGGGGAGCAGCAGGAGGCCGGGGGAAGGGCCCTAGGGGGCTCCCAGGACTTGTGCCTTTTCAGGGGTGCGGGCCAAGGTCAGGGAAGGAGCTGGCACCCCGTGACAGGGAAGTGATCTACGAGTGCGCCTCGCCCTTCACGTGGCTTTGTTATGAAAACGTGAACTTTACAAATGTCAGGGAGAGGTGGGATTCTCAGCCTGGGACCAGGAGGAGCCTATTAGCGTCCCCAGCCGAGCTGGCTAATGGGGCTCTGCAGAGGCCGCGGGAAATTTATGCCGCCCGCTGGGGCCCATGCCGGGCCGGGCACGGTGCCTGCCCAGGAGGGGCAGCCAGGGAGGCACCTGGAGGACGGGGCTGGACCGTGTAGCCCTGCAGGTGGTGGTGGAAGTTGGGGTCCTCAGGGGGCACCTCCTTGGCAGCACCACATCAGACTTGGGGAGGGGACCCCTTTCCTGTCCACTTGGGCCAGGCCGTGTCCCCAGCCACCTGATGTGTGAAATCACCCCAATTCAAGATGACAGTATTAGTATTAGGGAGGGCGCGCTAGTCCCATGCTACAGATGAGGAAACTGAGGCTCAGGGAAGCAGAGTGACTCGCCCAAACTCACTGACCCCAAAAGGGTCGGGCAGGACTTAAACCCAGGTCTCCGACTCTCTTAGCAGCCTCCGTGGCCTGTTCTCCCCACCTCGCCCAGTATCCAGGACAAACCAGTCGGGACAGTCCACAGCATCCGGCTAGAACTCCCTCGGCTCAGGGAGCCTCTGCACACGCTGTTCCCTGTGCCTGGAACACTGTCCTCACTGTGACCCTGCCTTCCTGCCTGGGTCTCCGCTGAGACCAGCCTTCTCCCCAGTTGTCTGTCCTCAGCCCCCAGCGGGGGATTCTGTCTCTGCCATGGGGACAGTCTCTGCAAATCACTTTTCTCGCAGGGATGCGCCTTCGGGCCGTGTTGGGAGCTGTCAGGCCCCCATGTGGACCTGTGCGGGGAAGGTGGGGGACGTGGGGCATGTCGTGTGTGTGTCTATGTGGTCATATGTGTGCGTGTGGCAGAACCTGGGCTGGGACGGAGGCAGAGCTGGCTGAAGGCTGTGGAGCCCTGAGAGGGACCAGCCTGGCAGCAGGAGGCCCCGCGTGAGCCACCAGAAGAGGAAGGTGGCAGAGCGGGGCCCATGGTGGCCCCTGTGAGCTCGCCATAGGTCCCATGCGTGGCCCGGCCTGGGCTGGGGACAGGCAAGGTCAGAGCCTGCTCCGAGATGGTGGATGCACGGGGTGAGCATGCCTGGGCAGGGGGCACTCCAGGCCAGAGGCTGGCCTCTCTGGGACAGTGCCCAGGGAGCACAGGAGGGTCTCTGCAGGCCACTCAAATTTTGGGGCCAGGAGTCCCCATGAGATGGGGGCTGTAGGGTGGCCGTGGAGGGTGGCTTGGCAGCCGCAGGGCTCTCCAGCCCCATCCTCCCACAGGCTGGGGTCCTGGAGCTCAGGGATGACCCCAGGCACAGCCACTGACTCTTTCTGTCACCCCAGGACAGGGCCCTGCTGAGGGCTGGGACACAGTCTGCTAGTTCCTGTGGCCCCAGCGCCTGGCACGGTAAGTGCCGGTCATTGTCCGTGTGCAGTGGGTGTCCTGTGCCCCAGCTGCGTCCTCCCAGCAGCCCCAGATGATGAGGAAGCAAGGCTTGGGGACCGGGTGACTTACCCAGGGTCCTGGGGCTCAGAGGCACTTGCTTTTGAAGACGTGGTTGGACTCCAGAGCAGAACTGCCAGCCTGGCCGCTCGGCATGGAAGCAGGGAGGTGCCAGCCGGTTCCCACAGGAGAGCCGGGCAGGGGGCAGATGCCATGAGTCCGAGGGCGCCACAGTAGAGCTGGGACACGCCCCTCCGGAGGCCTGGGCGGAGGGAGGCCGCAGGGACTCTGCGAGCGAGTGGGAGTGGCAGAGCGGCGCAGGCTCAGGTCCCAAGTTGGGACGGACAGCACGGCCCAGTGGAGGCAGAGGGCAGGCGGGGCAGCCAGCCAGCAGAGGCCCCTAAATAATGGGGGTGACTGGCACGTCTGCTGCTCACCCCAGCCGGGGGACAGGCTCCGGCTTCACAACGTGTGATCGATGGGCCTAATATGGGACTGGAGACGGCCGGCTGGCAGCCCCGGCCTGGCCTGCCGGCTGCCGTTTGCCCACATATTTATTTATTTATGCATTCTCCTCCGTGGCAAAAGCCCAAAAACAATAAAAGAAATTGAATTGCATATCAGACGGGACATCAGAGAGAGATACGGCCATAAATCGCACCATATTTATTCCATAAATATCAGCACCTCCCGAGTAGCCAGCGCCCGCTACGAAGTTATAATCAGGAATCTGGTCCCGCGATGCTCGCCGCCAGCCCCTCCCCTCTAGACAAGCAGTCGGGTCCCCAAAGTAAACAGCCGCTTCCTCAGGCCACCTGCCCTCACCGAGCCAGGCATCTGCTCGCCCCGGCTGCCCCACCCAGAGTGAGGGACAGGGACCCCGGGAAGGGCAGGAGGTGGCTGGTGTTACAGGTGTCCCAGGCCGGACAGCAAGGCCAGGGACAGCGTGGGGTCCTCCAGGCCCGTCCCCTCCTGCCCACCACCACCTTGCAACGTGGTTGGAGCCACCGTGCTCTCTCTGCACCACTGCTGTGGTAGGGCTAGGGTATAATTTACCTTCTGTAAAATGCATAGATTGTAACTATATAGCTCGATGAATTTCTACACGTTTGCACACGTAAAGACACCACAAAGAACATGTCACCCAGGAAGTTCCCTTTTGCAGCCCCTGCCCAGGACCTCTGTCTTCCATCACCAGAACTCACTCAGCAGGTTCTAGAGCCTTAGGTAAACGGAATCCAATGGCATGCACTGTTTTGTGTCTGTTTTCCTGTTTGTTCATCATTAATATGTGAGATCCATTCATGTCGTTGTGAGTGTCAGGGGGTCATTCTTTTACATTGCTGCGTAGTATTCCACCGTGTGACCACAACACAGTTATCCATTCATTCTCCTGCGGATGGACAATGGATTGTTTCTAATTTGGGGATATTATGAATAAAGGTGCTCCTCACGTTCTGGCATGAGTCTTTTTGTGAACATTAGCAATCGTTTCCCTCGGGTGTATGCCTGGGGGTGGCACTGTTGGGTCACCGGGGAGATGTATGTTTAACTTTGTCAGAAACTACCACGTTCTTCTCCCTTTCATGCCCCACAGCAGCTTGGCAGGGTTCTGCCTGCGTCCTCCCCTAGGCCCTGCTTGCTGTCACCTTCCCCTGCCTCCGACCCTGCTTCCCCTTTCTGCCACATTTGTTGTTTATTGTCACCTGCGTCCCCTCTCTGATGTCACTCCCCGAGGGCAGGCATCTTTGTTGTGGTCACTGCTACATCCCGGGGGCCCCGCTCTGTGCCTGGCGCGGAAGAGGCTGGATCAATATTGGTAGAACCATTGAAGTCAGTCGGTGGCAGGTAACAGCATTTTAACAAGAGCCACTTTTTCCTAAATGGAGGTGAAATTCACATAACATAAAATTAACCATTTTAAAGTGTGCAATTTGTCACCATTTGATCCTTTCCCACTGTTATGCAACCACCACCCCTATCGTTCCAAATGACAGGGCCATTCTGCCATGGCCTTATCCACCTCCGATGTGACCTTAATACTCTCTCCACTCTCCTTCTTTTTTTTAACAACTAAATATCTCAGAGCTTCTTTCCAACTTCCTCCCCACCCCAAATCCCGCTGTATCCACCAGCTGCTCTCCCACAGTGTGGCCATGACAGTCACAACGTCCCAGCTTGAAGCTGGCGATGGGGGCAATGCTGGCCGGGGGCTCCCGACAGCCTGGGTCCCAAACCCCGTCCCCACGTGGCCGTCCCGGGCCTGACTGGGGGGCTGGGGATGGGCAGTGTCGGGGGGACTCTCTCCCCACCCCTCCGCGCCCCCCCACCATTCCGCTTCCACCCAGAGAATCTTCCCTTTCCTTTGGCTACAGACTGGGGGAGGGGAGGACGACCCAATTTATTTGGCAACAAATAAAGAGCGGCCATGATTAAGAGAGGGGGAGAAAGTTTAGAGGAGGAAAAATACCTTGGGTAATGCCATCTCCTGCGTCTTTATATTCTGAAACGGATCGTTCTGGACGCGGGCAGAAGGCCTGATTTAATATCCTCATGGAAAATACCGCACCTGATCCAATTACCACGGGAATTTTGATACAGTCAGCAGTCAAGATGAAAGATTCAGAGGCGCTCACCGCGGGAG
This sequence comes from Cheirogaleus major, assembly GCA_963574435.1. NCBI lineage: Eukaryota > Metazoa > Chordata > Mammalia > Primates > Cheirogaleidae > Cheirogaleus > Cheirogaleus major. The sequence goes on along the minus strand of CAUYPO010125576.1, from coordinate 10,221 downwards.
TAAACACAGAGACCGAATTACCCCGACTCCTCGGGGAGGAGTTAAGTGGTTCAGGTCGCTGCGAGGGCACCTCGGGCCAGGCCAGGGGGGTGCTGGGGGCCAGCCAGCCCCTTCAGCCACAGGCCCCGTCCCACGCAGCCGGCTTGCCGCACCCAGAGGCGGGCGAAGGCCCTGGGTCTGGGCTGTGGGGTGGCAGGCCGGGGTGTGCGCAGAGAGGTGTCCCTGCTCGTGGCCCCGCACGGCCCTGGGGTCCTTGAGTGCCCAGTCCCTGCCCTGCCCCCCACACCCACTCTGTCCATGTCACCTCCCAAACCACCCTCCACGTGTCCACCTCGCTCAGGCCCTGTGCCGCCAGGCCAGCCCAGGATCCAGCCACTCACCTGACACCTGTCCTAATCCTCTGTGTCATCCTGCAGCCCTCCTGGGACGGGGGGCTGACAAACACGCAGCTGACCAGGCCCCTCCCACACCCAAAGCCCTTGGTCACCCCCGGCTGTTCTTAGGAGAATGTCCACAGTCAGTAGAGACCTTCCAGGTGCCACCCAGCCTGGCCCTCTCCAGCCTGCCGCCTCTCCCCAGCACCCGCCGGTGCGACTTGTGCCCTCCTGCCTGGGCACCCTCAGCCAGGTGCAGGCTCACACGTGCCTGCTCCCCCGGGCATGCCTCTCTGTCCCTGGGCCAGGCCAGGTCTTCTCCCGATACAGCACGCTGAGCCCCTGCCCTGTACCTGCAGAACATTGGCCGTGACTATAATTTCAAAACCACTGAGCACCAGCTCTTGAAACTCCATCTCTCCCAGTGGATTTGGGCTGCACAGGAGCTGCCCGTGCTGGCTGTGAGGCCTTGGGTGAGGTTCTAGACTCCCAGAGCCTCAGTTGATGGGTCTGAAGAATGGGACAATAACGTCTAGTTTGCAGAGGTCGCAGGAGGATGGATCAAGATGCCGAAGGGCAGGAGCATGAGGAGGAGCTTAGGTTCTGCAGCCGGACTCTCTAGAGCCAAGTCTAGGCTCTGCCACTCACCTGCTGTGTCTCAGTTTCCTCATCTGTAAAATGGGTTGTGTGTCGACGATGACGAGAGTTAGTATCTAGGAAGCTTCATCATCAGTCCTGGCATGTGACAAGTACCAACGAATCATCTCCCCCTCGAATGGGAGGGTTAACTAAAGGCCTCTGGGCAGCCCCTCCTTTAGACACCTGCGGCCAAGGTCAAAGACAGGTGTGTCCTGTAGAAGCCAGACGTTAGCCCATTAACCTAAAACCTGTGACTGTGACTGTAGCCGGGACTGTCACCTCAGGAACTCACCTCAGGGGAAGGGATACGGCAGGTGTGGAACACAGGAGGGGTGAGTTTGAATGGGGACAGGGACGTATCTCTGTCAGCGGTGTGCTGTTCCTTGGGATAGCTCTTGTGCACAGAAAAATTGCTCAGACAATGACTTTGATCTTAAACACCAACATTTGATTCATGAATGTTACACATTCAAGTGCTGTTCTTTTTTTTCTGAGACAGAGTCTCACTCTGTTACCCAGACTAGAGTGCCGTGGCATCAGCCTAGCTCACAGCAACCTCAATCTCCTGGGCTCAAGCAATCCTTCTGCCTCAGCCTCCCGAGTAGCTGGGGCTACAGGCATGTGCCACCATGCCCGGCTAATTTTTTCTATTTTTGGTAGAGAAGGGGTCTCACTCTTGCTCAGGCTGGCCTCGAACTCCTGAGCTCAAACAATCCGCCCGCCTCGGCCTCCCAAAGTAAAAATGCTGTCCTTCCTTAAGCTTTTAAGTTCCTTTTACACATGTTATCATTTTATTTACAAATCCAGCACATTTAAACAATCCCTCCTAAGGGCCATTTGATTACTGTTTGGTCTCATTTACAAAACCAGTCAATCAAGCTCCTTTAAACATTTCAAATTGCATAAATAAATGTCATATGTTCCGTTTTCATTTTAAGTACTTCCATGGCCTGGCTGAGAAAGCAGCTCTGTCCGGATTTACGTGCATCTTTTGTGCGTCTCACACACTGAATTTGCAAACACGGTGAATTCCAGCCTTGTTTACAAACTTCCTCAGAGCACAACTTAACACAAGCCTAAACCCAGTGCTCAGTTTCACGTGTTAGATCAGAATCACAAGGCTGACCTTGTCCTTTCACCAGCAAAATTCTCCCAAACTGAAGCTGAAACCACCCAACATGCACCGGCCCGAGACAGAAATATTAATATTATTGTTTCGATTCTCCTACGCACGTCTGTACTTATTCTGAACTTCCAGCTGAACGATGCCCACTATGGAGACGGTTCTGCCATGCATACCTGGCCTTCCGGGGCTCCCTCCTCGGGGGGCCGAGGGCCTTGCCGGCCAGGGCGCCCACACTCCGAGCAGCCACCTCGCAGGGCGTGGAGCCCCGTCTGCAGGGGACTCCGGGGCGCCTCATTGTCCGCCTGCTCACGCCGGTCTGAAGCCCCCAGCCAGGGCCGCCCTCGCCTGATTGGATTCAGCTAATCAGTTTACTGCCTCCTCCTGCTCCTGGTTAGGGCGCACGCTGCCGAGGACACTTAATGACTGGTGATTGGATTCTGCGCATCTCCCAGGGCTGCTGTGACAGGTCCAAGGTCATCCCAAGGACAGGACTGGGTAGGAAACCATGGCCACTGGCCAGGAAGAGGTGCAGAGAGGAGGGTCCCAAGGAGCTTGGGCTGCTCCGAGGGCCGAGGGGCAGCAGGGATGCCCCAGGCTTCCTGCCTGTGCCAGTCTTGGGCTGTGCACCCAGCCACCACCAGAAACCAAGCAAAGTCCCAAAGAAGGTGGCTACTCGGAGACCTTGGCCTTCAGGACCACGTGGGTCTGGGGTGGGGGGACCCTGCCACCTCACTGTACTTGCTGAGTACTGTTGGCGGAGGTCACGCCTCCCTCCCAGCCTCACCTGCTAAATGAGCCAGCCACGAGCTGGCCTCCCGGGCAGCGCAGGTGTGAGCACTGGGCAGGGCCTGGGCCCAGGGAGCTGCTTAATTGTCGGCCCCTTCTCCGCGGCAGCCTCCCGCTGAGCCCCGCGCAGGCGAGGCTGGGGACCCTGGCAGTCACAGCACCAGCTGTGCCTGACTGAGCACTGACCAGGTGCCAGCCTCAGGAGGGGCTGCCACACACTCTCTTATTTGATTGTCCAAACAAACCCACCCATTCAGTACTGGGACTCAGAGGGGTTAAGCAACTTGCCCAAAGTCACACAGCTCAAAAACAGCGGAGCTGGGATTGGTACCAGGCTGATCTGATGCCTCAGCCTCCTTGTCTTGGTCCCTGTGCTGCCACCCTGTGCAGGTGGCAGGAGGAGGCGGCAGGATGGAGCCTTCTGCACAGCGGAGCGGATTCCGTTCCATCCCTCGTCTCTCCCTCCTCAGTTGTCTCGCCACCCGGAACCTCAGAGAACCGAACCTCCTTCGAAGGCAGCATCTCCCAGATGAAAGCCCCAGCCTGCCGCCCAGGTGGACAGCCCCCGGCCCGCACCTCCTGGCCCTTGGCCCACCCAGCCTGGGCCTCTCCCGGAGGGCGGGAGCAGTGGGAGCCGGGGGAGGGTGGGCAGGGGAAGTTGTCTTGGTAACTCGGGCTGCGCTGACGTTGGGCCTCCTGGGATTTTCTTCCCTGTGATGAAAGGTGCTGCGAGGAGAGGAGGGCGGGAGCCCACCCAGCGCCCTCCTCCGTGAGCCTGCTGGCTTGACGGGGACCAAAGGCAGCGTTGAGGATCCTTTTCTGCAGGAAACCGCAGCCCCAGGTTTGAGATGTGGCTGGGGGCCTGGGGGCGTCCCTCACCCCTGTACCCTGTGGGGAAGGTCCTCAGGTTACGGACCTCACCGCAGGCCAGGGACAGAGGCTTGCAAGGACCCGGTGTGCATCTGTGTCTCCGAGGGGAAGGGCCCAGCGGCCTGGTGGTTAGAGCCCAGCCCGGGCAGGCCTTGAGTCGCTGCCTACCAGGCGGTCACTGCGCTTTCTTCATCAGGGGCTGGCGGCAACCTCACGGGCTGGTTAAATGAGATGTTACTGTGAAGCCCTTAGCTCTAGCTCTGGCTGGTGTCGCCAGTACCGTGGAGGGGGTTGGCTTTGTCCCCGCCTAACCGAGTCGCTCACCCAGAGAGCTGTGGGTGGGGGCTGGAGGAGGGGCAGACTAGCTTCCTTTTTTTTTTCCCTTTTTCCTTTACTTTTCTTACCCAGCTCACAGAATTGCAAAATCATCTCCCTTGGACTCGGAAGGATACAGAAGAGAAGCTCACCCTGCCCCGCTCCCAGGCAAGAGCACGTTCCTGCATTGATCCATTATTCATTCAAGTTGCTTCTCTTTCAAGGATGTGGCCACAGAGGGCCGCGGAGGTGGGTGGCCCAGGGTGGGCTCGTGCATCCGGGCGCCTCTGCCCCTCGCCGCTTCCCCTGTCGCCCGTCGGTTCTGCCTTCTCTGTGAAGAGACCCCCCTCCCAGCACCCCCACAGGAGGGCGTGACTTTGCAGGGAAACGTCCACGCCCTCTAACCCGGCCGCCTGACCTAGGCCACACCACCAGGAAGTGACCGCTTGAGAGGCCAAACCTCGTCTGTCTCGTAACTGACCCTGAAGACACCAACCCATGGTCTGACTGTCAAAGGAATGTGCTGGAAGCCCAAAGCCAAGGACGAGAACTTCTCTGATGAGAGAGGCTACAGAGGTTTCCAAAGCTGCTTCTTCCTTCCTTACCCCTGGGCAGGAGACCCTGGCTGCCCTCGCTGCCCCGGGGCAGTGCTTCAGTCCTCAGTGGCATCTTGACGAGGTGCCCGTGTGTTCCACACTGATCAGAAGAGGTTCATTTCCTGAGCACTCAGTGTGTGCTAGGCCCATGCCAAGGCCCCCTTGTGCTAACTGCATGCTGGGGGGAATGTTGTGCCCACTTTACAGATGGTATAAGTGAGGCCCCGAGAGGCAAAGTCACTTGCTATCTTAGGGGTGCGTTTCCAGGAGCAGACCCGAGTCTAGGATTTCAGGGCAAGTGATTCCAGGAAGGACGAGCTTGCAGGAGAAGCCGGTAAGGGAAGGGTGGGGTTTCGGGTGAAGGCCCAGCTCAGCCTGATCCGAGAGGAGCTCTGGAGCAGAGATCGCACCCTCAGCTTGTCCCGTCCCAGGGCCAGGAGCTGGACTCTCCCACCCGAGTGCTGTAAACTGCTAGCAGCAAAGCTTGAGATTCGGGCGGAGGGATGGCAGTGCTCGTACAGGTGCTCAGGGGGACCTGGCCGGGACACCTAGGGTCACCCCCATTTGCTGTGAGTCACAGCCCCACAAGTGCTGGAGCCAGCGCCCGTACCCGCCCTGCCAACTGCTCTGTCCTCACGCCCAGTCCGCTCCTCTCCCCTCCTGCTCTCCGCCTGGAAGCCAGGAGGCATGTTCCAGGCGCCAAATGACACACGCGTATGTCGCCCGCGTTTATTATACCGTGTATGGCATCATGCTCTAATACACGGTCTCGCCATAGAAAATAAAGCACAGAGTGCCTCGTGCATTATTTACGCAATGGGACTCTGGGCTGGAGCAGCGTGGGGACAGCCTTAGATATACACACACGTGGCTCTGCAAACTCTGAGACGTCCCCGCGAGCAGAGGAACAGAGAGACACTCCTGAGTTAGGGCTTCGCTCCTTGGGCGGTACAAACAAACAAACAAACAAAGAGAGCGCTGATTTAAAGGAGACGGTGCTGGAACTGGTGTTGCAATTGGCGGTGGATCTGGCAGGTGACAGAGGTTCAGATCAAACTCTCCTTTTGAGGGATGAGGGGCCTGGGGACCAGGGAGGGGCCCTGTGATGACCTTCCCTGCCCTTTATTGAGCAGCGGCCACGCAGGCGGCTTCACCCCAGCATCCCGGGCACTGCACCCTCACAGCAGCCTGTGACCTGGGGTCATGGACCACAGGCGCCTGGGAGCGAGCTCGGCCCTGAGACCTGCTCCGGCCAACGGAACGGAGGGGAGGGCCGTGGCCACATTTAAGCGTGGGACCCTCTGCTCTGTGTCCCTCTGCGAGGTGGGGCCCGTTAGCAGCTCCCAGGCTCCGGGGGTGGGCGGACGTGGGGCTGAGTAAAGAACAGACCTCTGTGCTTTTGAGCGCCTGTGATTCTGGGTTGGTACCCGCCCCGCCTACCGTGCTGATGGGGCGTTTGGAAGATAAGCAAGCGGTGAGGGCTGGAGGGAGCAACTTTGCTAAGGCCACGCTGCTTGGGAGTGGGGCCGTAGGACTCAGAGCCAGTCTCTTAACTGCCAACAGGATCCAGTCCCTTCTCCCCTCCCCACACCCGCTCCCTCCTACCCCTGGGGCCAATCTGTCAACACCCTCAGCCTCACCCAACCCCCTGCCAGTCCCTCTGCTCAGCCTCATGCAGCCTTCCAGCACAGGAGTCTGCTTGCGCCACCCACCATCCAGCCCCAGGGGCGGAGCCCTTACGTGGTGACCTGGCCCACCTGCTCTGGCCCCACGGACTTTCCACCCACTCCCGTCACTCTCCGTTTGGGCCAGATGCTCTGGCCAGGCTGGCTTCTTCCAGTCCTCAAACACACCACGCTCGTGCTGTTGCAGGCCTTGCACAGGCTGTTCCTGCTGCCTGGTATGCTTTTCCCTGCAATTGTAGTCTGGCTCATTTCCTGCACCTGCTACAGGCCTCGTCTCAGACACCTGAGCGGCCACTGCAGTCGGGGCCCCGTACCAAACCGTGTGTGCACAGGTGCGTGCGTGCCCAAGCGTGGGCCTCGTCTCCCCTCACACCCGCCCCGATGCTCTGGCCTCCACCCAGCCTCCCTCGTGGGCCCAGCCTCGCTGCTGCGGGCGCTTGTTCAGGGTCCACCCCTCCACCAGAGCGAGCTCCGTGCGGTGGGGACTGTGCCTCATCGCTGTGTGTCCCTGGGGTCTTGCCCCGGGCCTGCCACAAAGGAGCGTTTGGTAAGTACGGGTGGCTCTCCGTATCTGCGGGTTCCGCATTTGTGGGTTCAACCAGTCTCAGATCAAAAATATTGAAAGAAAAAAAGGATGATTGCATCTGCACTGAACATGCACAGACTTTCTTCCTTGTCATTATTCCCTAAACAATTCCGTGTGACGGCTACGTTCATAGCATTTACACCGTATTAGGTATTAGAAGTAATCTAGAGATAATTTAAAGTATACGGGAAGATTTGCATAGGTTATATGCAAATACTACACCATTTTATACAAAGGACTTGAGCATCTGAAGATTTTGGTATCCGTGGGGGGTCCTGGAACCAATTCCCCACAGATACTAGAGAGGAATGGAAGGGAGGAAAGGGAAGGAAAGGAGAAAAAGAAGGAAGGGAGAAAAGAAGGAAGGAAGGAAGGAAGGAAGGAAGGAAGGAAGGAAGGAAGGAAGGAAGGAAGGAAGGAAGGAAGGAAACCAGGCTTTGCACTGGTTGGCACCATGAATGGCCATGAGTCACTGAAGATGTATTGGAATTTCTCTGTCACAGCCAGGACACAGACCCAGCCACCCCCTGGGGTCCACACTCGTCACACCTGTCATGGACGAGCCACTGCCCTTTGTAGGGAGACACCATGTGTGAACTCGTTGCCCTTCCTATGCCAGCCGTCTGCCCCCGGGTGCCCTGTGCTCAGGGTCTGGGCTCTCTGGGGTCCCCCTTCCAGGAGTCAGGCCTTGCGCCTTTAAGCACGTGCCCCACACTGGTGCCTGTTGCCCGTGGCAAAGACTTTGGGCTTTACAGCCAGAGAGACCCCAGCTTCAGTCCCTCTTGCCAGGTGTGTGACCTTGGAGAGTCACTGGACATCTTGGTGGAAACCTCAGTTTCCTCTTCTGCGGAATGGGTATAAAACAGGACCCACATCCAAGAGCCGTCGTGAGGATCCAGAAGTCGATGTCCAGAGCCTCCAGCTGTTACAGCTGTGACCCTGGCCAATATTCCACTGAGGGGAGGGAGAGGAGAGAATCCCAGAGAGACCTGGGAAGACCCAGAGAAATCCAGAGACAAACAGAGATAAAAACGGAGAGAGATGGAAGGACTCTCCTACACACGGAGACGCAGCCCTGGAGACGCAGCACCGAGCCGGAGGAGCAGAGATGCAGGCGGGGGAAGGAGGGAGACAGTCACAGGGACCAGTGATCCTAGCTCAGCAATGCAGAGACACAGCGCTCGCCCCACACAGAGACAGAGGCAGAGAGACATGGAGACACAGGGGCCGCCCAGAGCATGGGACAACACCAGGCATCAGGGGAGGGGACCGAGGGGCCTGAGCTCCTCCCAGGGCCCGGAGCAGCTGCTACAGAGCTCGGCCCCCCCCCCCCCAGCTCTCCGGGGTCTCGTCCTTGGTCCTCAGGCTCCTCGGGAGCATGAGGGGCCCAGGCACAGCAGCTACCCTTTCTGGAAGCTTCCCATGTGCCAGGTCCGTCTGACAACCCCATGATCTCAGTGCATCAGACACAGAGCATCCCACTTCCAGACTGGAGAGCAGGTGACACAGGCGAAGGGACTCATCCGAGGTCACGCAGTGTCCTGCGTGGGGGTGGGTTGGATGCTGGCCATTTTTGCTTTTTCAGCTTTTAAACACGCATTCTTACCACCCAAACCGATGCTCTTTACACTCATAGGCAGCCCAAGCCCTGCAGGAGGGATGGGCAAACGTCCGCACCGAGAGAGAGCACCCCTCCCGCCCTCTCTCCCTCCCTCCCTGCTTCCCTTCTGGAACACGTGTAAATTGTCTGGTACAGCGTCTGGCTAGCCTAGATTATTAATAAACAAAATTTTAAAGATTAGGCATTTCCAGTTCCTTCTGCGGTTCTTCCAAGGCCCATTCTGCGTGTTCTCGGCCACAGGCAGGTAGTTGGACCTCAGGTGTCCTTCTCCAAGCTCAGGAAGTGCCGTCCCTACTGGGCACCAGCTCCCGGGCTGAGGGGCCTCGAAGTGGCGCCCAAGGCTGGGCCCGGAGGCTCGAGGTACTCACCCCGCGCCCCCCACGGGGACCTGCCTGGCCCAGCAGGTCAGCCCGTGCCCGGACACTACCTGGGCTGGGTGTTCTTCCCACCGCACCGGGCAGCAGTCACCGGACACCCCCTGCGGGCCGGGCACGTGTGCCATCTCCTTCCACCATCACCGCCCGGGAGGAAGAGCCCCTTACGGGCTCAGCAGAACAGAGGGCTCCAGATAACAGGTCCCCTCTGTCCAGCTCGGCCCCCACGAGCTTCTCCCGCAGGAAGCACCTCCCTGAGGTTGGCTCCCTCGGGGGCTGCCGCCAGCCTGGCGGTGTCCAGCGCCGGCCGACCCCCAGAAGCACGTGGGAAGATTTAAAAGTCCAGGCTCCTTAGGTCTCTCACAACGGATTCTGATTCCATGAGCCTGGGCATAGCGTTTTATTACTTTATCTTATGAAATAATATCTTATGTTATATAGAATTTTATGTCTAGAGTATCTTATTTGTATTATTGTGATAAAATATATACAACATGACCTTTACGATTTTAATCATTTCAAAGTACAGTTGAGCAGCGTTTAGGATATTCACAATGTTGTGCAGCCATCACCCCACTGGTTCCAGAACTTCTTCATCCCCCGAAATGGAGACAGATTAAGCAGTCCATCCCCCTGGCTCCCTTGCCCCCAGCAGAAACCCCTAATCTGGTTTTTGTCTACGGATTTGCCGATTCTGGACATTTCATATAAATAGGACCCTACAGTATGTGGCCTTTTGTGTCTGGCTGCTTTCACTGTAGTGTGCACCAACACTTCATTCTTTCTTCTTGCTGAACAATATTCCATTGTGTGGATGTACCACATTTTCTTCATTCATCTGCGGGTGGGCCTTGGGTTTTCCCCGCATCTCAGTGACTGGGAGCAACGCTGCTATCATCTCTCCTATACAGGTGGTCCTGGGAGATGTCGCAGGTTCGGATCCGGACCACCGCAATGAAGTGCCTATCACGATAAAGACAGCCACACAAACTTTTTAGTTTCCCAGTGTGTAGACAGAAGCTATGTTTACACTATAGTCGTCTATTAAGTATACAATAGCATTACATCTTAAAATCAAAGTACATGCCTTTGTTAAAAAATACTTTATTGCTGGCCGGGCGCGGTGGCTCACGCCTGTAATCCTAGCACTCTGGGAGGCCGAGGTGGGCGGATCGTTTGAGCTCAGGAGTTCGAAACCAGCCTGAGCAAGAGCGAGACCCCACCTCTAGTAAAAATAGAAAGAAAATTA
>CAUYPO010125574.1:0-16627 GCA_963574435.1 Cheirogaleus major | reverse complement strand
GGGCAACAGAGCAAGACCCTGTCTCAAAAAAAAAAAAAAAAAAAGTACAGGTAGCCAGCTTCATAATTTCCAAAACACGGGCCGGGCGCAGTGGCTCACGCCTGTAATCCTAGCACTCTGGAAGGCCGAAGTGGGTGGATCGCTCAAGGTCAGGAGTTCAAAACCAGCCTGATCAAGAGTGAGACCCCCGTCTCTACTAAAAATAGAAATAAATTAATTGGCCAAATAAAAATATATAGAAAAAATTCGCCGGGCATGGTGGCGCATGCCTGTAGTCCCAGCCACTCAGGAGGCTGAGACAGAAGGATTGCTTGAGCCCAGGAGTTTGAGGTTGCTGTGAGCTAGGCTGACACCACAGCACTCACTCTAGTCTGGGCAATAGAGTGAGACTCTGTCTCAAAAAAATAAATAAATAAATAATTTCCAAAACACTTCTCTTCTGATGATATGAAAGGTAACAGTTTGACTTGGCATGTTCTAGTTGGGGCTTTGATATCTTCCTGGGCCAGTTAGTTTGCCCTTGTTCTATGGCCATGGACCAGACCTTCAATCGTGAAAATCCCATTGTTATAAATTCACTTTGGTCTCATGTGACTAGATATGTACAAAATCACCACCATCAGAAAAGCAACTCAAAGTACATGTCTCCCAGACAATAAAGTAGTAGAACAGCATATTATATCTGAGCAAAACCACCAGTGCCACTATCAAGGGCAAACATCACCTTGCAGACGTTAGTTTCTTTCCCCATGTTATTTGAACCAGACTTACTTGAGCAAAAATGTTGTGTGACAATGAGACCTATGTTTTTTTAAAATTAATGTACTTCTGTCTGACAGTCGTTTGATAAGACATTATCATATATTACCTTTCTGAAAAAAAGGAAATCCTATCAAAAATAAATGTTAGCTAGGTGTCGTATCCCACACCTGTAGACCTAGCTACTCAGGAGGCTTAGGCGAAAGTATTACTTCCCGGAGCCCAGGAGTTCGAGGCTGCAGTGAGCTACGAGCACACCACTGTACCCCCAGCCTGGGTGACAGAGTGAGACTCTGTCTCTAAAAAAAAAACTTGATTTTCACTGACTGTATCCTCCTTTTATGTTTAATAATTATCAGTAAAAACTGCACATATGTAAGTTGTTGCTGTAAGTATATCTAAATCTCATTTACTCTGACTACATTCATTCATTTCATACCAATTCTATCTGATATGTGAAGATACTGGTTTGGATGTGGTTATCATACTAGTTTCTTGGAATTTTACAATTTACGTTACCTTTTCCTTTGTAATAGAGCATGCTCTCTTAGTATTAATACATATGTGGCAAGCTGATGGAAATGAATGGAGGGATTTTGTTTCATTAGTAACCAAGTTTACAATAGGTAATAACTTAATGTTCAGGGAATAAAATTTCTGATTAACTTAGGAACAGAATTATTAACTTATGGTCCAATTAACTTATGGCAGTTGATTTCAGGGGACTATAAATTAATTGTTTCTTGGTTATCTGAATCTTCTAATTTTTTTCCAGTGATCGTGTATTACTTGCATAATTTAAAATGTAGAAATGATGAATAATAAAAGGTCTTAATCACAATAAGAAATATATGATGAACAAAACTGAATCTTTGTTAATTGGAGATCCTGCAATTATTATTCTGAAATAGAACTATCAATACATTCTATATTTAGATATCTATATATTTATATCTATATATATTGATATATTTATATACATTTTGTCCCTGGACTATGTACTTCTTGAGGGCAGCCTATTTATTAATCTTCATATCTATTAATATATTCCTTTCCAGAAAACCTGACCCATAATAGAACCTTAACCACTCCGGTACCGCGCTCACCGGCAGTGAAACCTTGCCCACGGCTGGAACTCATAGTCCGCACGGTAGTGTGTGCTGTGCATTGACGACGAATCCGTTTTGCTCTTGTGTGATGAGGAAAGCTTTAAAGCACTGAAAGCTTGTTTTACTTTACAGGCCGCTTTAGGAAAATAACTATAATAACTCCTACTAAGGACTTGTTAAAAGATCACAGATTCGTAGTAACTTATTACCTGAACGTACACACTGCAACTGCAGAGATAAAAGCTGTAAAAGTAAAAGCTTTTGGCTGTCGACTTCGACTAAAGTTGATGCTCAGCTGTGCGCCTTCATATCACGGCTGTTGGCTAAAGTCGACGCTCCCGTTCATCTGTAGCTGTCGACTATAGTCGACACTGGTACCGAAGTGGTTAATATAATGCTTGTATGAATAAATGAGGATTGTGTACAAAAAGTTGAGAGTCATAAATTTTTTTAAATGTTAATTTAAGCATCTGAGACCAAGAAACATAAAATATCATTAGCTTTTTTCTTTTCTTAACATATCATAAAATTCACCCATTTTAAGCCACAATACAATGATTTTTAGTAACTTTATCGAGTGATGCAACCATCACCATAAATCAGTTTTAGGACATTTTCACACAAACCCCTGCTAAGGTCCCTCATACCCATTTACAGTTCCCACCCCCAGCCCCAGGCAATCACCAATCTACATTTTATATAAATGGAATCATACGAAATGTTTGGTCTCTTGTGTCTGGCTTCTTTCACTTAACATAATGTTTTTGAGGTTCATCCATGGCATAGCATGTGTTAGTAGTTCTTTCTTTCTGTTGTTGAATAGCATAGCATTGTATGGATATATCTACCAATAGCTTTGAAAATTAAAGAAAAGGCCAGGCGCGGTGGCTCACACCTGTAATCCTACCAGTCTGGGAGGCCAAGGCAGGAGGATCGGTCAAGGTCAGGAGTTCAAAACCAGCCTGAGCAAGAGCAAGACCCCGTCTCTACTAAAAATAGAAAGAAATTAATTGGCCAACTCAATATACAGAAAAAATTAGCCGGGCATGATGGCACATGCCTATAGTCCCAGCTACTTGGGAGGCTGAGGCAGGAGGATCGCTTGAGCCTAGGAGTTTGAGGTTGCTGCGAGTTAGGCTGATGCCACGGCACTCTAGCCTGGGCAACAGAGTGAGACTTTGTCTCAAAAAAAAAAAAAAAAAAAAAGAAAATTAAAGAAAAAACATACCCAACTACTTAATAAATATAATACATAACCACAATTCTATTCGTTTAGCAAACATTTGTTGAAACTTAAATATGGCCTAAGTGTAAAAAACATAAAGGTGACTAAGACCAGGTCAGTGAAGCAGATATATAAGCAATCATACAATTAGTAGAAAATTAATTAAGAAAATTAATTAAAATTAAATTAAAAATTAAGAAAATTAAGTGCTATGTTGTAATATAAATAAGGGAGTGTTAGTCTAAAGAGGAAAATGTTTGTGGGTGTATTTCCAAGGAAGTGATATTTGGATTGGATATGTTCAATTTACTGGACAGAGAATGGGAGGAAGTGATATTCCCTTCGAAGAGAATAATATTTTAAAATTCACACAATGTGAAAGTACGTATTTTATTCCAGAAGCAGCAGATTTTACTATGTTGCTGAAATGAGGGCCTCAAAGGGGATATTTTGTGTAGGAGATGGGGCTAAAAGTATTGCTTGCTTCCAAAAAAGGAAACGCCTTGAATGCTATAGAGTTTATCTTGATTCTATGGACAGTAGAGAGGCATTAAAGGAGAATTATTTCAATTCTTTATTATGACCAGTTAGGAAGGATAAAGGAAAGTGGAAAAGAGGAAGAGAGATACCAAAAGAAAGATAAAAGGTCCGGGCGCGGTGGCTCATGCCTGTAATCCTAGCACTCTGGGAGGCCGCCTGCCTCGCTCAAGGTCAGGAGTTCGAAACCAGCCTGAGCAAGAGTGAGACTCCGTCTCTATTAAAAGTAGAAAGAAATTAATTGACCAACTAAAAATATATATACAAAAAATTAGCCAGGCATGGTGGTGCATGCCTGTAGTTCCAGCTACTTGGGAGGCTGAGGCAGGAGGATCGCTTGAGCCCAGGAGATTGAGGTTGCTGTGAGCTAGGCTGACGCCACGACACTCACTCTAGCCTGGACAACAAAGTGAGACTCTGTCTCAAAAAAAAAAAAAGAAAGATAAAAGATTCAACAAATATTTTTTGCACACTGTATTAGGTGCTGATTCTTCAGCAAGGGACAAAACAAAGTCTTTGTTTTCATGGAGCTTATATTCTAGTAAGCTTATTAAACAATAAGCTTATTCTTATTAAACAATAAGCCAAATAAACAATAAATAAATATGAGGGGTCCTATAAGATCAAGGAAAAAAGGTTTAAAGCAGGGTAAAGAGATAAGAAATGATGGGGCATGGGGGTGGACTATTAAAGATGAGTTGAATTTTGAGCAGAGAACCAAAAGCAATGAAGAATCTAACTGTGCAAATATCCAGGGAGAGTGGGTGACAGAATAGCAAGTACAGAAGCCTTAAGGAGGAGATGCCTGGGATGTTTGAGAAACAGCCAGAGGCCATTGTGGTTCTGGCTTATGTTTTTAAAGGATCACCCTGGCAGCTGGGTCAATGATAGACTGTAACCTTTGTCTAAGTCAAATAAAATACATGGAGACAAATCTCTAAATTTCACATATTTGGGAAGAAATAATTGTAATTTGGGGCATACAAGCAGGCCAGGTGGCCTTTGGGATATTCGAAGAACAAACAGAAGGTTGTAAATTTTATAAAAAAGAGAAATGTTACGTGTTACTCTTTGAGAAAGTTCATTGGCACTAGTAAGGTTCTTGGAAGCTGGCAAGTTTTGATTGGTGATGGTAAATAAGTTGCAAGCAGGCAGTTTCAGCAGCCAGACTTGCAGAAAATTGTGCTTTTGGAGCAATTTTATGTGTCCTGAGTGTTTTTCTCCTCTGGCTTCTTGACTCTGTTTTAGTTGCGTGTGACAAGAATGATCTAATTCGTATGATCAGCTTTCACACCTTGTATATATTTCATTTTACGTGTGTGTAGTTTTATCATTAGGGTTAATTCCTGAATGTGGGATTGTTGGGCCACAGGGCAAGTACATTTGCAATTTCAAGAGATGTAAAATTACAGCCAGTTTCCACTTCCACCAGCCATATTTGAGAGGCCTATTTCTTCTCAGCCTTACCAACACCAAGAGGGACGTTTTGGAGAGGTGGGAATTCTTTTTATTGATCAGAAGCCACTAAATCAAGATGTTGGCAGGGTTGCATTCCTTCCAGATGCTCTGGAAGAAAATTCATTTTCTTGCCTTTTCTGGTTTCCACCTTTATTCCTTGGCTCGTGGCCCTGTCTTCCATCTTCAAATCCAGCAGCACAGCATCTTTCAGTCTCTCTCTCCTCTGTCATTGTGTTCCCTTTTATGACTCTCACCCTGCCTCCTTCTCATGAGAACCCCTGTGATTACATTGGGCCCACCCAGTTAATCCGGGATAATCCCCCTGAGGATTTCAAGATCCTGAATTTATACACATCTGCAAAGTTCCTGTTGCCATGTAAGGTAACATTCACAGGTTCCAGGGATTAGGATGTGGACATCTTGCAGGGGGGTTGGGCACCATTAGCCTACCACAGGGAGATTTGGCATTTGTCTATGATAGAAAATGCAAATTTGTTTCCTCATTGTCCTTTGTCTTGTAACATTGGTTAGAAGATTTTGTAGTTGTTCATTTTGCTGTGTTTTTTTTTTTTTTTTTTGCCATTTGGAGTTTATCCTGGTAAGTGATGTGAAGTGCAGATCAGACTTTATTTTTTCCAGATAGCTATTTAGTTATACCAACACCATTTACTGAAAAGTCTTAATTTTTTTCCTAAAATGTACTCAACTCCTATATATAGTTTGGTTGCTTTCTGGACTTTCTATTTTGTTCCATAGTCTGTCTGTCTGCATTAAAAGTACGGTATTTTTTAAATTACTGTGGCTTTAGGGTATGTTATCGTATCTGGTAGGGCTAGACAAAATTTGTTCTCAGTATCCACCCCTCCCCCAACACACAAATATGTATTGCTTTTCTTTTTCAAGATTTTTCCTGGCTGTTCTTGTTTGTTTATTTTTTCCACATAATCTTTAGTTTGCCTGCTTTCGGGGGGAAAAAGGTGATGTTAGTTTTATTGGAGTAACTATATGAGGTTAGATCTTACTATCTTTAATATGATGGGTCTTTATATTCATTTAAGTTACTTTTATTCCTTCAATAATAGTTTTATCGTTTTCTTCATATCAATTTTATATATTTCTAAGTTTATTCCTAGATTTTTAATCTTTATTTTTGTATACACAATAGAAGAAAATACCATATTTATAACACTTTCTGATTAGTTTTTATGTATGAAACCTATAGTTAATACATTTATTATCTTAATTATAAATTACTAATTGTAGATACTGCTACCTTACTGAATTATCTTCTTGTTTGTAGTAGTTTTTTGGTTGAATCTCTTGGTCTTCCCAGTATACAATTACATTGTCTTCAAATAGTGATAAACTGTTCCTTTCTAATTTTATACATCTGTCCTTCTCTTGTCTCTTCCATTACATTGTTAAATAGAAGTACTGCTGTGTGCATCTCTGTCTTACTCCTGACATTTGTGAGAAAAGCTCATGTTTTCCAATAAACTATTTGCTGACTTTTGGGCTGACACACACACACATACGCACACACATATACACACCCCTATCGTATTAAAGAAATACACATCAGTTCCTATTTTATTCAGGGTTTTTTTTTCTCATGAAGAATAAGAATTGAGGCGGGGGGGTGGGGAGTGTAGAAAAAAAGGAGTTGAATTTTGTCAAATGCCTCTTTAGTATATATGGAGAGATAATATGGTTTGTCTTAGGTTTATTAATATGGAATATTAACCTTTCACATTTTAAAATACATTCTCAGTTTTCTGAAATTAAATGTTGTAATTTATACCTAATGTTTTGTCCAGTATGTCTTATGTTTGTGTCCTGTTTCTCTCCTGTGTGGCTTTTGTATCATTGCCCAATGCTATAGTTTTTTACAATTATTGCCATAAGTGGAACTTTCTTTTTGTTCAAAGGCTTAATAAAATTAAGATGATAATTTGATTTGATCAGTGGGATGATATTCCCCTCAACACAGTGAAAAAGGTAGGGCTAAATCTAAGCTGACCTTTCAATGGTCTCTATTTAAGTTTGTTAATATTTTTTATTTTGTCCTTAAATAATGGTGAAAAGAGAAGGATTATGGGATGAGGGGCAAGAAGAAAAGTGTTTGGGTTAATTAATCCTTCTGGATGGGTTCTAGTTAGTTTGACATTTCAAAGAAACACCATAAAATGAACATTGTTTTATGTTTGTTTCCTTATTCCTGTCCTTAGCCCACAGTCTAGCACCCGGCTGTTTAAGGTTGAGCACTCGAAGTATGGCTAGTGATGTGTTGTAAGTGTAAAATACACACTGATCTCATAAAAAGAATTCTAAATATCTCACTAATAATTTTTATATTGATTACATGTTGAAATGATAATATTTGTATATACTGGGATAGATAAAATATCATTAAGATTAATTTCACCTGTTTTCACTTTTTTGCTGTGACTACTAGAAAATTTTACATTGCACATATGGCTTACATTATATTTCCATTGGACGGCACTGGTTCCAGAGATGATAGTTTTGTATATACGTATAGATACTACAATGATTTTCATAATTTAAAAAGATGAAATTAAATAAGCTACAGTTATATCCTGTCTTATGACCTTGTTTCTTATGAGAATAAACTTTGATGAAGACTGTAATAATCATTCTCCAGTATAATGGGTTACCTCTTCTCTGGTTTTTCTTTTTAACTGTTTATAAGATCATGTCATTATGCCCTTGACATTTTCACATAAGTTAAATGCAATAGGCTTCTTGTGTTTTGAAATACCAGCACTCAAGAACTGACATGAATAAAGAAGGGAATTAGTTAAGAGGTCTAAGTTTCTACTTTTTGCCTTCTGCTATAGAATATATTTTAATAGAAGTTCCCTGGCTTAGAATAAACTTTGCTTTAACATTTCTTTCATCTCTTCTGAGTCTTGTAGTCAGAAAAAAAATTTCTTTCACTTTTTCCCCATTACCCTACAAAAGCAGTCTCCCCTCCCCCTATTCTTCTTACATAGAACTAAGGTTCATCATCTTTTAGTTCTATCATGTTGCAATAGCCTGCCTGAGTATTTTTTGAATAGTTCATTTCTTACTCTTTTATTCTTCAAAAACAAACAATTATATTACCCCTAAAGCTTTTTTTATTTTGGCTTTTGTTACATTTTTAGGAAAATTATATCACAGATGATATTGGAATATCGACTTGGAAGGAGAAGACTTTTCTCTCCCATGGTGCCTTACTAGCAAAAAGCTGCCAAGCTGCAATGGAATTAGCAAAGCATGATGCTGAGGTTCAGGATATGGCATTTCAGTATGGGAAGCACATGGCCATGAGTCATAAGGTATTTGCACACCCTTTATCTTTTTCCAGTACTTAAATAGCTAAAATGATACATGAGAAACATTTTGCCATTTAATAAGCTGCTTTTATATCTTAAAAAATGTTTATTGTGTGCTTAAAATCTATCAGTCATAGATGGTGATTGTTATATAACATGAACAGTATGATTGGTAGTACTGTATAATTCTGACAGAAAGCTATAGCTTGCTTACACCGTAGTTGTGATGTTTGTCTTTTCTTACCACCTGAAAGAGTGCTTGAGAGAACTCTTGCAAGTTATGGAATAATATGTAATATTGCCGTTAACAGAATGGAAGAATATTTGTTATTTTTATTTCAGTTTCCTTATAGATCTTTATGTTAGACAAATTGTGGAAAGTTAATGAAATTTAGAAATATACTGAGCAGGCCGGGCATGGTGGCTCACGCCTGTAATCCTAGCACTCTTGGAGGCCAAGGCAGGAGGATCACTCAAGGTCAGGTGTTCAAAACCAGCCTGAGTAAGAGCGAGACTCCGTCTCTACTAAAAATAGAAAGAAATTAATTGGCCAAATAAAAATATATAGAAAAAATTAGCCGGGCATGGTGGTGCATGCCTGTAGTCCCAGATACTCGGGAGGCTGAGGCAGAAGGATTGCTTGAGCCCAGGAGTTTGAGGTTGCTGTGAGCTAGGCTGATGCCACAGCACTCTAGCTGGGGCAACAGAGTGAGACTTTGTCTCAAAAAAAAAAAAAAAAAAAAAAGAGTAGAAGGAGAAAGTCACTGAAAAGCCCTAACATCACATGCCATTTCTATACTGCAATTGGTGTTAGCAGGGATACATAGCAGGTTCTACTTCAAAGGCGTGAAGGCTCTCATTTAAAGAAATTTATATAGAGGCCTCTCACAATTCTACAATACTTTGTCTGGGCAGTGTGATAACAGACGCTCTGCTAAACAATCAGGAATACAGTAATGAAGAGACAGTAATGGGTATTTGCTTCAGTCACACATAATTCGCTTTGAGAGAGTGCTATGGTTTGAATGTGTCCCCTAAAAGTTCACGTGTTGGAAACTTAATCCCCAGTGTAACAGTGTTGGTGAGGTCTCATAAGAGGAGATGGGGCCCTAAACGAGGAGCCCTCTTGAATGGATTACTGTTGTTATCATGGGAGTGGGTTGCTATAAAGTGAGTCTGGCACC
Organism: Cheirogaleus major; assembly: GCA_963574435.1. Taxonomy (NCBI): domain Eukaryota; kingdom Metazoa; phylum Chordata; class Mammalia; order Primates; family Cheirogaleidae; genus Cheirogaleus; species Cheirogaleus major. The sequence continues at coordinate 7,014 of CAUYPO010125574.1, read as the reverse complement.
TGGTGCCTCCCTGTCTCGCATGCTTGCTTCTGCATTCCATCCTTCACCCATGGGATGGCCCTTGCCAGATACTGGCGCCATGCTCTTAGACTTCTCAGTCTCCTCAGAACCATGAGCTAAATAAATTTCTGTTCATTATAAATTACCCAGTCTCAGGTATTCTGTTATAGCAACAGAAAATGGACTGAGCCAGGGAGATGGCACTGTTGGCCCCTTACCCCTGCCCAGTCCTCAGTCCTGTTCTACCTGATCCCACTCCTGCCAGGATCCAAACTCACCTTCTGAGGGCTGAAGATCACTTTGTATTTGCGAGTGCGGCCAGCCAATTTGTCAGCATTAACAAGATCTACAGAGAAAAGGAATGCAGCCCGGCAAGCCACGAGCTTGCTGTTAGACTCGCATCTGTTAGACTAGAAGCAAGGAAGCAGATATCCTCTACTAGTGCCATGGCCAACTCAAACAATTCTTTTCTCATTAAAGGGTCCTATGAGGCTGGGTACGGTGGCTCACGCCTGTAATCCTAGCACTCTGGGAGGCCGAGGCGGGAGGATTGCTTGAGCTCAGGAGTTCAAGACCTGCCTGAGCAAGGGCGAGACCCTGTCTCTACTAAAAACAGAAAAAATTAGCTAGGCGTGGTGGCACATGCCTGTAGTCCCAGTCACTCGGGAGGCTGAGGCAGGAGGATCACTGGAGCCCAGAAGTTTGAGGCTGCTGTGAGCTAGGCTGATGCCACAGCACTCTAGCCCGGGCAACAGAGTGAGACTCTGTCTCCAAAAAAATAAATAAATAAAGGCTCCTATGGCCAAGGCCCTTAGATTTTGCCCACCCTTTCCCAGGTCTTCGTTACACACGGTACCATGGCACACTCACTGGCAATGTAGCGCATGTTCTTGATACGGGGTCTGACCAAGAAGCACAATCTATGGGAGAGAAAGGAAAAAAAAGTGAAGAAAAACCATAAAGTTTGATAGCAGCTTAGAAGAAAGTATAACAATACCAACTCTTTCACCATTTGCCCTCCTTGACAGAGCCTGCAGGTCACATCCTAGCCAAAGCTATGCCAGTTTTCTTCTCCCACCACATAGCAACCACAGAAGACACCTCTCAACACAACAGGTATACTGTGATGAGCTGAGTGCACTTACTGGCCCTATAGAGCAGCAGTCCCCAACCTTTTTGGCACCAGGGACCAGTTTTATGGTAGAAAATTTTCCCACGGGGCATGGGAGGGATGGTGAGCGATGGAGAGCAGCTGTAAATACAGATGAAGCTTCACTCGCTCGCCTGCCGCTCATCTGCTGTGCGGCCCGGTTCCTGATGGGCCACAGACCAGTACTGCGCTGAGGCCCGGGGGTTGGGGACCACAGCCTTAGAGGACAGGAGTTCCTGTTCTCAAATAATTTATAATCCAGCGGGCAAAAGAAGATGCATATATATACACACACACACACACATATATATATATAGAGAGAGAGTGTGTATTAGCAATCAAGTGCTAAAAACAATACAAGAATACCCCATAACTATGTGCAATTATTATTTGTCAATTAAAAATAAAACTATAGCTAGGCACAGTGGTGTGTACCTGTAGTCCCCACTACCGGAGAGACTGAAGTGGGAGGATCATTTGAGCCCAGGAGTTTGAGGCTATAGTGCGCCACGGTCACACCTGTGAAGAGCCACTGCACTCCAGCCCAGCAACATAGCGAGACCCTGCCTCTAAAGCTAAACTAAAATAAATTTTTTGAAAAATATAAATATTTGAAAAAACCAGTCGAAGAAAGTAATAGAAAATAATGTTTTTCAAACTAGAGTCCACAGATAAGGATATATCCTCCATGGATGTATTCTCCATGTATCCGGGAGAATTTTTTCTTCTAAGGAAGGGTATACATTAATTATGTTTATGTATAAACATAACTTATATGTTTGAGAAACTTTTTTTGAACTATTTTTTAAAAAGACTACAGGCAATATATGACTGCATGCAGAGTGAATAGGACAAATGCAAAACGTCATGCAAATCCAGAGGAGAAAAATCACCCTGGACTGGAAGGGCAAGAGAGCTTCCTGGGGGAGGTGGGGTGGGCTCCGCAGGACGGGCATTCCTCACGGGAGCAGCAAGGACAGGAGAGAGTTTCAGACAGTGAATGGAGTGGTCGAAAGGGTACAGGCGCAGGCACAGAGCTAGGAGGCGTGCATGCGGAAGCACCTATCAATACAGGCTGGAAGGGGTGCATGAGAAACGAGGCTGGAAAGGCAGTGCGTGAGGCCACACCGCAGACAGCCTTGGAGTCTGTGATGAGCAATTTGGACAATCTTCCGTAAGTAATGGAAGCCCTGAAGGTTGTTGAGAAAAGCACAATGAAAATAATTTTGAAAGCTTAATCAATCTGGTCATAGATGGTAATATGGATTAGAGGGGGAAGAAGACAAGAAACTACAGAAAGGGAGAAGCATTAGGAGCCAAAGCAATAACTCAGGCCTGACATAGTACAGCTCAAGGAGGTGAACCACATACCTCCAACCAGGACAGCTGACAGTCAAATGTGCCCCTAAGGACCTCCTCCAGCTTAGAGAAGAGACAGACTCCCAGATACTCACTGTTCACTGGAGCTGAGGGCTGGCTTGTTTTCCACCTTGTACAGCTTGTCTACTTCGTGTTGCTACAGAGAGAACCCAACAAGACAATGGACATAAGAGAGCTTGAAAAGCACAAAGAATGCTGCAAAGACAGGGACTTCTTAGGGGCTTCCTATTTATACTAATTCTAGGAATCAAATTGCTCTGCTGACAACCATCCCACTAAATCTTCCTCATACTGTCAATAAGAAAACCAAAACTAAAACAATACAAACAACAGCATCAATCCCCCTCTGTCCACCCAATTCAACTACCCATATTTGCCCTATAAGGGTAGTCACTCTCCAGTAATTTGTATTGTTCATCAAAAGAAAAGCTGCTCAAAGAGGAAAGAAGGGCCTGAGTCCCCTGGGGCAAGGGGTGGTACCTTCAGAATGGAGACGTTGGCAATTCGATCCAAAGGGCTCATGAGATCTGCCTCAATAAACAAATCCTTTTTTCCTGGAAGCTGAAAGAGACACAGTATTTGGGTCACTCATAGGTCACACAAGCTCCCGAAGCTGAGAAGTTTTCCAGCCACCCATCTAATATAAACACAGTCTGTGTTGGCTGGGCGTGGTGGTTCACGCCTGTAATCCTAGCACTCTGGGAGGCCGAGGCAGGAGTTCGAGACCAGCCTGAGCAAGAGCAACAGCAAGAGCAAGAGCAAGACCCCGTCTCTACTAAAAATAGAAAGAAATTAGCTGGACAACTAAAAATATATATAGAAAAAATTAGTCGGGCATTGTGGTGCATGCCTGTAGTCCCAGCTACTCAGGAGACTGAGGCAGGAGGATCGCCTGAGCCCAGGAGTTTGAGGTTGCTGTGAGCTAGGCTGATGCCACGGCACTCTAGCCCGGGCGACAGAGTGAGACTCTGTCTCCAAAAATAAATAAATAAATAAAAAATAAAAATGAACACAGTCAGTGAGTTGGAAGAGTGCTAGGCATCATCTAGCCTAGCACCTAATTTACTGTCAATATACACAGTTGACATGTCTCTGTGTATAAACCTATTTTGCCTTCTCATTTCCTGTACCAGTAGAAAGCCCACTTTCTTTCTCAGGTTAATTCATTGTCACTCAACACTCCTGATCGCCTGTGACCTTAGTCTACAGGAGGGGTCCTCAAACTTTTTAAACAGGGGGCCAGTTCACTGTCCCTCAGACCGTTGGAGAGTGTGCACTGTGGGCCCAGGACGAGTCAGCTGCTAAGTAGGACAGGCAGCGGTGGCAAAAACATCCAGCCGGCCGGATACATGTCCTAGGCGGGCGGCATGTGGCCCGCGGGCCGTAGTTTGAGGATGCCTGGTCTACAGCATTGCTCTTCTCCACTGCTTCCTCTACTCTGCCTCCCAACAATCCCTGGTTTCTTGCTGAACAAAGCCAAATACAACAGAATCCCACTTTGCATCCTACGACCCCCTCAACTAACTGCTAAATATCTTTTCCAATTGCATTTTTCTCCTAATTACAAAAATAGCACATGCTCAATGCAGAAAACTTAGAAAACCCAGAATAGTCCTTGCCCTACCACCCTTGCTTGCACTCACCCACCCCACAATCCCTGTCATCTGATTCTTGCACTATCCCTCCTGACAGAGTTCTCACATCTGTTCAGAGGAGGAAAGGTCACAGTTAGCGACAGGGAGGAGAAAGTCATCAGAAGTTTCCATCTGATGGTAGGATTATAAGTGATTTTTTTTCTTTATACTTTTCTTGATCTTATATTTTCTATAATGTACAAATGTTACTTTACAATCATTATTAAAAAAGTATGTGTAAGGGAGTATCTATGGGACTCAGCAACTGGTTCAGTTAGTATGAAGGGGAAGGAGAGTCAAAGATGATTCTGATGTTTCAAATCTGAATTGCAGTGCCCATCAACAAGAATTAGGGCAGAAGTTAGTTTGGAGAGGATATTATTTATTGCATGGAGATTCACTTTGGCCATGTTGAGTGATCCTGTCAGTTTCTCCTCCTTAGCTACATTTCATTTATAAGTTTCTGCCTTGGTCTCATCTACTCTCTTTCATGATGATCTCACCTGAACTAGTGGCTTTAACTAGCACCTTTCTTCAATTCCTCAGTCATTTGTTGCATGTCTTTTATGTGCAAATCACTGTTAGCACTATAGGGCATATAAAAAAGAAATAAAATATGGTCTCAGATCCTCTGAGATTCTCTTAAGTCTTCATCTCAGCACTCACAATGGAGCTGCAGCTCTACGTTTCCATCTGCTAGGTGTTACAAGCTGCATTTCCTTTTTGTTTTTCAGAGATGGGGCCTCTATGTTGCCTAGTCTGGATTCAAAGTCATTCTTGCCTCATCTGGACTACAGGCACATCTTACAGCACCTGGCTCTGCACTTCCTACTGGCATCTTAACTTCCCCCATCCAAACCCAAATCAACTTCCCCCACCAGACCTGTTCCTCCTTTTTTCATTTCCATTCAATGTTCATACAACATATACTTATTAAGTATATACTATGTGCTTGACTCTAAGCTAGGTACTCACTGGGTAAATAGTGTTGAACAAAACAGACATGTTCCCTCTCCTCGAGAACGTTTCAATCTAATGGGCAATATGGACATTAACCAATAACTAAATAATCAGACAAGTAATCCATTAAAATTACAGTAGCAGCATTCTTTTCCTAATAACTCAGGTGAAAAACCTCACACTCAGCTTTGCTTCTCTCTCAACCTTTATAACCAATCAATAAGTCTTTGAGTCTTCTTTCACCAGAAGTTAACAATCTATCATTTCTCCTTATCCTACTGCCACCACCATTGAGTGGGCCCTTCAGTCTGATCTATGGTCTCCTAACTGGCCTTCTTGTTGCCCATGTACCCCACCCCACACATCGCTATGAGAATCACCAGCAAGTATTGCTTCATGCCACAAATGGGAAAAAAGAACCTTCAGTGGCTGCTTAATGCCTACTGTGTAACTTCTGATGGCTCTCTTCCCTGTACGTGCCCTGCCCTCCCTGTTCCCTCAGCTTTGCTCCTACGAGTCTATCTGCCTGGAGCATGCTCTCCCATTTCCAAAGAAAACATGATTATTATTCATACTCCAGCTCTTTGAAATGCCTCTATCACCCTAGCTAGAAATGATCGCTTATCCTGAACTATTCAGGCACCTTAGCTATCACTCATATACCACCCGACACGGTGTGTGTGGTAATCTGTGTTTCAGGAGGCTCCTACTGCAGTGGTAAGATCCCTAATAGCAAAGATCTCTTAACCATCTTTCCATCCTCAGTGATGCCTGGCACTAGCGGTGTCTCCCTTGCCTGTATGACAAAAAAAAAAGTTATTTCCATTAACTTTCTGGCCAGGTCCCAAGCAGCTCTTACTATCCTCTGCATTTCCTCTCTGAGCGTTCCATTTTGCACCTGCTGTGGAAGCTCCAAGGACAACACCAAGGGCCAAGAACAAGATAGAAGGGTCTCAGCAGGAAAGAAAGATGCGTCCAGTGAGTGATAAACTCGATGCGGTAAAGACGCCAGGCGTGGCGAGAGCTAGGGCGTCCCACCTGGAACAAACCAAACAGCGAGCACTGACCTGCTCCAGCAGATAGATGAGCTGGTCTCGAGCCAGCCTCTTGAGCATGGAGAAGTCAGGCAGCTCAGGAGCGTCCGGCCGATGGGGAAAAGCCATAGCAGCGGTCGCCTGGGCCGTGGGGTGGAGGACGGGGACGCCCTCCGCTCTGAGAAGGCCGGCAGCAGCCCAGGGTAAGCGCGAGGTGGCTATCCTTCAGGCCTGGGCACCGACTCCCAGAGCCCCCGAGGGGCCCCTGCTCCTCAGCCGCACACCAGGAATGAACGGCCACGCCCAGGACAGACAGCCCCGGCCTCGGGGCACGCCAGTCTCAGCCCTGCAGCCACCTATCCCGGCCCGTGCCTCCCTGATCCACTCTGCCAGTCAGCGGGATGCCAGCTTACACCTGCAGACTCCGCGGCGTGCAGGCACGGCCCCGCCTCCTGCCAGAACCGGAAGCGACTTCCTAGACCTCCCGGAAGTCGCGTTTTCTCGACCAGCGCTAAGTGTACCGGGAAGGGGACGGCGTCCTGAAAGGGACATTTGGGAACCGGAGGTGAGGGGTCATATTTCCAGTGTCGTTCCTGGCTAGAGGGGAGTTTTCCTAGGATAAAATGAATGATTATACCTTAAGCTAATTTTAATTGTACACCCAATTCTCCTGGTTTACTCAAGCCAGGGTTGGGCACTTGATCTTTTTTTTTTTTTTTTTTGAGACAGAGTCTCACTCTGTTGCCCAGGCTAGAGTGAGTGCCGTGGCGTCAGCCTAGCTCACAGCAACCTCAAACTCCTGGGCTCAAGCAATCCTACTGCCTCAGCCTCCCGAGTAGCTGGGACTACAGGCATG
>CAUYPO010125570.1:0-21344 GCA_963574435.1 Cheirogaleus major | reverse complement strand
CAGCCAAAAAGAAAAGAAAAATTAAAATAAAGTACTGCTATTACAGGTGTCAGATATTTATAGCTGTTATCTTAAACCCCAGTTTTCTTCTTCTTTTTTGAGACAGAGTCTCACTCTGTTGCCCGGGCTAGAGTGCCGTGGCATCACCTTAGCTCACAGCAACCTCAGACTCCTGGGCTCAAGCGATCCTCCTGCCTCAGCCTCCTGAGTAGCTGGGACTACAGGCATTCGCCACCATGCATGGCTAATTTTTTCTATTTTTAGTAGAGACGGTCCCACTCTTACTCAGACTGGTCATGAATTCTTGAACTCAAGTGATCCTTCTGCCCCGGCCTCCCAGAGTGCTAGGATTACAGGCGTGAGCCACCACACCCGGCCTGAAAATTATTGTTAATTGTCAGTCTTCCCATGCTTCATTGAGTGTAAGCCAAGAGCAGAGCATTTTTGTCCTTCACTGATGTATCCCAAACTCCTGGAAAGGTTCCTAGCAGTAAATAAATATGTAGATAAATCTAAGAGAGCATTGACTTGCTTAATGTATGTTAATCTGTTTGGATCTTTGTAGGCACCTCATGAGGTGTATAGGGCAGGGATGGTCAGCCTCATTTTATAGATTAGCAGATGTGTGTTTAGTAGTGTTTCTGCAGTGAGTGTTCCCCCCTCTCTCCAGCCTAACTCTAGTGTAAGCTCTTGAAGGATTATGGCTGTGTGTGTGGTTTGGTGGGGTTTTTTTTGGTCAGACTGGCTCTGTTGTCCAGATTAGAGTACAGTGGCACAATCATAATAGCTCACTGCAGCCTCCAACTCCCACGCACAAGCAATCCTGCTACCTCAGCCTCCTAAGTAGCTAGGACTCCGGGTGCACACCACTATGCCCAGCTATTTTTTTTTTCTTTTTTAATTTTTAATTTTGGTCTCGAACTCCTGGGCTCAAATGATCCTCTTGCCTTGGTCCCCTAAAGTGCTGGGATTAAAGGCATTAGCCACTGTGCCTGGTCAGGGCTGTGTTAAAAAGCCCTGATTCCCATTGTACAGTGAGCTTTACACACATGGTATTGATCCTTCTCTCTTCTAGCTTTTTGAGACTACAATATACAATAAATTATAGTTAACCCCATTCACCCTATAGTATTGCAGAACACCAGAACTCATTTCTCCTGTGTAACTAATTTGGTATTCATTAACCAATCTCTCCATGTCCTCCCCTCTCTCCTGTCCTTTTTCCCTTCCCTTCCCCCGGGTCCTGGCCTCTGATACCCATAATTCTCTCTACTTCCATGAGGTCAATTTTTTTTCTTAGCTCCCACATATGAGTCAAAACACGGGGTATTTATCTTTCTGTGCCTGACTTATTTCACTTAACATAATGTTCTCTTAGCTCATCCATATTGCTGTGAATGACAGACAGGATTTCATTTGCAATATACTAATTTCTTTTTCTGCGGATAAATACCCAGTAGTGGAGTTGCTGGATCATATGCTAGTTCTGTTTTTCGTTTTTTGAGAAACCATCACACAATTTTCTATAATGGCTGTACGAATTCACATTCCAACAATATATAAGACTTTCCTTTTCTCTGCATCCTTGCCAACATTTGTTGTTTTTTGTCTTTTTGATAATAGTCATTCTGATTGGGGTGAGATGATATCTCATTGTGGTTTTTTTTTTTTTTTTTTTTTTTTGAGACAGAGTCTCACTCTGTTGCCCAGGCTAGAGTGCCGTGGGGTCAGCCTAGCTCACAGCAACCTCAAACTCCTGGGCTAAAGCAATCCTTCTGCCTCAGCCTCCCGAGTAGCTGGGACTACAGGCATGCGCCGCCATGCCTGGCTCATTTTTTCTATATATTTTTAGTTGGCCAATTAATTTCTTTCTATTTTTAGTAGACACGGGGTCTCACTCTTGATCAGGCTGGTTTTGAACTCCTGACCTTGAGCGATCCGCCCGCCTTGGCCTCCCAGAGTGCTAGGATTACAGGCATGAGCCACCACTCCTGGCCCCCTCATTGTGGTTTTGATTTGTATTTCCTTGATGATTTTTGATGTTGAGCATTTTTTCATATATTTGTTGGCCATTTGTATGTCCTCTCTTTTTTTTTTTTTTTTTTTTTGAGACAGAGTCTCACTCTGTTGCCTCGGCTAGAGTGCCATGGCATCAGCCTAGCTCACAGCAACCTCAAACTCCTGGGCTCAAGCAATCCTGCCTCATCCTCCCGAGTAGCTAGGACTACAGGCAATGCGCCACCATGCCTGGCTAATTTTTTCTATATATTTTTAGTTTTCCAGCTAATTTCTTTCTAGTTTTTTTTTTTTTTTAGTAGATATGGGTGTCTTGCTCTTGCTCAGGCTGGTCTCAAATTCCTGATCTCAAAGGATCCACTCGCCTCAGCCTCCCAGAGTGTTAGGATTACAGGTGTGAGCCACCGGGCCCGGCCTGTATATCTTCTTTTGAGCAATGTCTGTTTGATCATTTGGCCAGTTTGCATTCAGATTATTTGGGTTTTTTGCTCTTGAATTATTTGAGTTCTTTGTATATTCTGGAGTTCCTTGTCAGATGAATAATTTGTAAATATTTTTTCCATTCTATAAGTTGCCTCTTCATTCTGTTGATTGTTTTCCTTTGCTATGCAGGAGGTTTTTAGTTCAGCATAGTCCCATTTTTCTGTTTTTGTTGCTTGTGTTTTTGAAGTCTTACCCATAAATTTTTTGCCTAGATCGATGTCCTGAAGTTTCTCCTCTGTTTTCTTCTAGTAGTTTCACAATTCGGAGGCTTATAGGGTATTTTTTGAGACGGAGTCTCGCTGTGTCACCGGGACTAGAGTACCATGCCATCAGCCTAGCTCACAGCAACCTCAAAGTCCTGGTTTTAAGTGATTCTCCTGCCTCAGCATCCTGAGTAGCTGAGATTACAGGCTCGAGACATGATGCCCGGCTAATTTTTCTATTTTTAGTAGAGACAGGGTCTCACTCTTGCTCAGGCTGGTCTCGAACTCCTGACCTCAATCAATCCTCCTGCCTTGGCCTCCCAGAGTGCTGGGATTACAAGTGTGAGCCACCGCGCCTGGCCTACCTTTTTTTTTTTTTTTTAGTTTGAGTAGAATTGGTGTTATTTCTACTTTAAAAGTTTGATAGAATTTAGCAGTAAATTCACAAGGCTTCCTGCAGTATAAAAAAGAAATAAAATAATAATAATAATAAAGAAATAGAAGAAAATAAGAGTAAAAAAACAAACAAACAAAAAAAGAATTTAGCAGTAAAGCCATGTGGTCCTTGGCAGGCCCGGCAGCTCACGCCTGTAATCCTAGCACTTTGGGAGGCCGAGGCGGAGGATTGCTTGAGCTCTTGCTTGAGCTCAGGATTTCAAGATCAGCCTGAGAAAGAGCGAGACCCCGTCTCTAATATAAATAGAAAGAAATTGGCCAAACAACTAAAAATAGAGAAAAATTAGCCGGGCACAGTGGCGCGTGCCTGTAGTCCCAGCTCCCTGGGAGGCTGAGGCAGGAGGATTGTTTGAGCCCAGGAGTTTGAGGTTGCTGTGAGCTAGACTGACGCCACAGTACTCTAGCCCGAGCAAAAGAGTGAGACTCTGTCTCAAAAACAAACAAACAAACAAAAAAAGCCATGTGGTCCTGAGCTTTTGTTTGTTGGGAGACTTTTTATTACTGATTCAATCTCATTACACCTTATTGGTCTATTCAGGCTTTCTTCTTGGTTCAATCTTGGTAGGTTTTATGTGTCTAGGAATTAATGCATTTTCTCTAGGCTTTTCAATTTATTGGCATGAACAACTGTTCATAATAGTTTAATCATCTTTTGTATTTCTGTGGTATCAGTTATAACATTTCCTTTTTCATTTCTGATTTTATTTATTTGTGTCTTTGTTTCTTAGTGTATCTAGCAGTTTATCCATTTTGCTTATTGTTTCAAAAAACCAACTCTTCATCTCAGTGATCCTTTGTATGTTTTTTAGTCTCATTTCATTTAGTTTTGCTCTACTCCCATTATTTCTTCTACTAATTTGGGGCTTGGTTTTTTCTTGCTTTTCTAGTTCCTTGAGATATATCATTAAGTTGTTTGTTGAAGCTTTTCTACTTTTTTGATATAGTTTATCACTGTAAATTTCCCTCTTAGCACTGCTTTTGCTGTATCCCATAGGCTTTGGTATGTTTTGTTTCCATTTTCATTTGTTTCAAGAAATTTAAAGATTTTAATCTTAATTTCTTTATTGACTCAGTGGTCATTCAGGAATGTGTTATTTTATTTCCTTATATTTGTCTAGTTTCCATAGTTTCTTGTTAATGATTTCTGGTTTTATTCCATTGTGGTCTGAGAAGATACCTGGTATGATTCGGTTTTTAAAGCATTTGTTGAAGGCCAGGCGCGGTGGCTCATGCCTGTAATCCTAGCACTCTGGGAGGGCGAGGCAGGAGGATGGCTCAAGGTCAGGAGTTTGAGACAAGCCTGAACAAGAGTGAGACCCTGTCTCTACTAAAAATAGAAAGAAATTAATTGGCCAACTAAAAATATATAGAAAAACTTAGCCAAGGCATGGTGGCGCATACCTGTAGTCCCAGCTACCCAGGAGGCTGAGGCAGTAGGATTGCTTGAGCCCAGGAGTCTGAGGTTGCTGTGAGCTAGGCTGACCCCATGGCACTCTAGCCTGGGCAACAGAGTAAGACTCTGTCTCAAAAAAACAAACAAACATTTGTTTATACTTGTTTTGTGGCCTACCATGTGGTTTATCCTAGTGAGTATTCCATGGGCTGATAGGAAGAATGTGTATTCTGCGACTGTTGGGATGGGGTCTCACTCTTGCTCAGGCTGATCTCGAACTCCTAAGCTCAAAGGATCCACCGGCCTTGGCCTCCCAGAATGCTAAGATTACAGGCATGAACCACCGCGACTAGCTGGAATTTTTTTTTCATCTCTTCACTTTCAGTCTGTGTGTATACAGGCAAAGTGAGTTTCTTGTGGGCAGCATATAGTTGGATCTTGTTTTGGTTTTTTTTTTTTTAAATCCATTTAGCTATATCTTTTGGGGGGGGGGAGACAAAGTCTCGCTCTGTCCAGGCTAGAGTGCAGGGGCGTCATTATAGCTCATTGCAACCTCAGACTCCTGGGTTCAAGCGATCCTCCTCCTCAGCCTCCTGAGTAGCTGGGACTACAGGTGTGTATTGTGCTACCACACCTGGCTATAATCTATATCTTTTTTTTTTTTTTTTTTGAGACAGACTCTCACTCTGCCCGGGCTAGAGTGCCGTGGCGTCAGCCTAGCTCACAGCAACCTCAAACTCCCGGGCTCAAGCAATCCTTCTGCCTTAGCCTCCCAAGTAGCTGGGACTACAGGCATGTGCCACCATGCCTGGCTAATTTTTTCTACATATTTTTAGCTGGCCAATTAATTTGTTTCTAATTTAGTAGAGACGGGGTCTCCGCTCTTGCTCAGGCTGGTTTTGAACTCCTGACCTTGTGCGATCCTCCCCGTGCCCAGACAAGTCTATATCTTTTAATTGGGGGATTTAAATTAAACTGCTTACATTCAAGGTTGTTATTGATAGGTGAGGACTCTTACTGTCATTTTGTTAATAGGTTCCTGATTATTTTGTATATCCTTTCTTTTTTACTATTATTGTTTACCTTTATGAGTTGGTGGTTTTCTGTAATGATAAGCTTTGATTCCTTCCCCTTTCTCATTTGTATATCTGCTTTACCAGTGAGTTTTATGCTTTCATAATTTTTCTTGATGGCAGATATCATTCTTTTGCTTTCAGATGTAGTACTCCCTTAAGCACTTTTTTCTGTGGGGCTGAGTCTAGTGGTGATGATTTCTCAGTTTTTGCTTTTCTGGGAAAGACTGTTATTTCTGAAGGGAGTTTTAATCTTTTCAAAGTGTATCATCACCCTATAGAGGTATGATGCCCCTCAACCCCAGATTTGGCCTGAATGTTATTGTGTGTTCAGTTGTGTTCTCTAGGAAGATATGTTGAAGTCCTAACCTATAGTGCTTATGAATATGACCTTTTTTGGAAATGAAGTACAATTTCTAAAAAACCAGATGTGATCAGTTAAGGTGAAGTCACAGTGGGTTAGGGTGGGTTCTCATATAAGACTGGTTATCCTTATAAGAAGTACAGAAGAGACACAGACAGGCACACAGAGGGGACAGAACCATGTGGAGACAGAGGCAGAGGCTGATGACAGCTGTCAAGCCACAGAAACACTGTATTAGTTTCCTGTGGCTCCTGTCAGGAGGTACTTCAAAGTGGGAGCCTTCAGAAAACAAACACAGGCCGGGTGGTGGCTCACGCCTGTAATCCTAGCACTCTGAGAGGTCGAGGCGGGCGGATTGCTTGAGGTCAGGAGTTCAAAACCAGCCTCAGCAAGAGCGAGACCCTGTCTCTACTAAAAAATAGAAATAAATTAATTCGCCAACTAAAAATATATAGAAAAAATTAGCTGGGCATGGTGGCGCGTGCCTGTAGTCCCAGCTACTAGGGAGGCTGAGGCAGCAGGATTGCTTGAGCCCAAGAGTTCAAGGTTGCTGTGAGCTAAGCTGACGCCACAGCGCTCTAGCCCGGGCAACAAAGTTAAGATTCTGCCTCAAAAAAGAAAGAAAAAAAAGAAAAAAAGATATCACACAGTTTTATATAAGTGATTTAAAAATCAACCAGTTCTGAAATGTCTGTAATATAATCAGACACTAAAGACAGGGAAAAATAAATTTAATATTATCGGTAGAGAGATTATGAGTGATTTTTTCTTTTTCTCCATTTTCTTCAGCCTTGTTTTTTTTAAAACTCTTTTGATTATAACATGAATGCATGTTTATTAAATATGGAAAAATGGAGAAAAAGAAAAAATCACTCATAATCTCTGTACCGATAATATTAAATTTATTTTTCCCTGTCTTTAGTGTCTGATTATCTTACAGACAATTCAGAACTGGTTGATTTTTAATCAACTGATGAGTTTCTGCGCTTACTTTTGACCTGTACCTAAAGCTGTAGAACTGAAGCTAGTAATGCTCTACGTGTCTGTGCATCTATGATTCTGAAAGGCCTTTACTTCTCATTGTGTGTGAAATATTTTTCAACCTCCAGAAGGTATTAATAAATTACACTATTATATCTCTTACAGAGAGCAGCTCTGTAAAACTGATTTATACAGATAAGTAAACATGTATATAAACTAAATATTCTCCAAATTCACAGAAAATAAACTCCTTATAGAAATTACTAGCTGTGAAATATTTTTAAGAACCCCAGTATACATAACTAAGGTAAATTTTAGGATAAATCAAACTGGTTTAAAATTTTGGTTTAAGGTAGAAAAAAGTTTATGTCTTTTCTCAGATTAGTATTAATATCTGAGTGGATTTAAAAAATACAGGCATACCCTGCAGATATTATCAGTTTCAGACTATCACAATTAAGCAAATATCAGAATAAAACAAGTCACATAAACTTTTTGGTTTCTCAGTGGCTATAGTTTACACTATACTATAGTCTATTAAGTGTGCAATGGCATTATGTCTAAAAACACAATGTACATACCTTACTTAAAATATAATTTACTGCAAAAAAAATGGTGACAGAAACACAAAGTGAACACAAGCTATTGGAAAAATGATGCTGACAGACTTGCTCAACCCAGGGTTGACACAAACCTTCAATTTGTTTTAAAAAAAAAAAACAACAATATTTGAGAAGTGCAATGAAATGAAGCGCTATAAAGCGAGGTATGCCAATATATGGGTTTGTTTCTAATGAAGAGAATAGTTGAACTGAACTTCCAAAACTACTCACTGGTTTACTAATCAAAACAGTTAACATTAACATTATTCCTACAATTAATCCTATAATGCTTAAGATTTTGAAAAATGTAAATTTGTGTTCAACTAAATTGAATTATAATTCTGACAAACACTGTTTAAACATTTTTAATTATGGTAAAATATATATAAAATGTACTATTTTAGACTGAGTGTGGTGGCTCACGCCTGTAATCCTAGCACTCTGGGAGGCCGAGGTGGGAGGATCATTTGAGCTCAGGAATTCAAGACCATCCTGACCAAAAGCAAGATCCCCTCTCTACAAAAAATAGAAAACTTAGCAGGGCATAGTGGCGTGAGACTGCAGCCCCAGCTACCTGGGAGGCTGAGGCAGGAGGATCCCTTAGAGCTCAGGAGTCTGAAATTGTAGTGAGCTATCATGATACCACTGTACTCTATCCTGGGTGACAGAGCTGGTCTCAGTCTCACACACACACAAAAATTATCATTTTAACGATTTCCAAGTGTACAATTTAGTGGCATTAAGTACATTCACATTATTGTACAACTATCAGCACAATCCAATTCCAGGACTTTTTCATCATCCTATATGGAAATTGTAAACTCATTAAACAACTAACTCTCCATTCTCCCTTTCCCATGGTCCCTGGAAACCATCACTCCACTTTCTGTCTCTATGAATTTGATTATTCTAGATATCTCATGTAAGTGGATCATACAGTATTTGTCCTTTTGTGACTGGCTTATTTCACTAAGCATAACATCATCAAGGTTCATCCAGCATGTGTGAGAATTTCCATCTTTTTTAGGGCTGAATACTATTCCATTGCGTGTATATACTGTTTTGTTAATCCACTCACCCACTGAGGGACACCTGGCTTGCTTCTACCTTCTAGCCATTGTGAACAATGCTGCTATGAACACTGGTATACTGTTCAAGTCCCTACTTTCAATTCTTCTGTGTGAATATCCACAAGTGGAACTAATGGATCATTTGGTAATTCTATTTTTAATGTTCTGAGGAACTGTTATAATTTTTTTCGCTGCGGCTGTACCATTTTATATTCTCACCAGCAATGCACAAAAGTCCCAATTTCTCTACATCCAAAGCCAACAGTTACCGATTTTTTTTTTATAATAGCCAACTTAATGGGTATGAAGTAATATCTCATTATGGTTTTGATTTGCATTTCCCTAATAATAAATGACACTGAACAACTGACATTTTTATATATTATGTTTTGTGTTGGCTTAACCATAATTTAAAAATGTAAATTAAGGTAAGTCAACAAATGTAACAAATAATCTTTGGCTACCTGGAGAGCTTCAAAGAATGAACAAAAAAGCAATGCGCATAATTTAAAGTTTATGTACTTTTCCTTATTTGTATATACTACAGAATGGCTATATCTTTGGAATATGTCAATAAACAAACATGTTCATCTTTGCAACCTCAAGAAGGTATAAAAGGGATGTATAAGAAAGTTGTGACATTTGTGATGTTCACGCACTTTGCTACGATGCTTGTATAAGGTCATTCTCAAGGATCTACTTCCTAGTTCAATGAAAGAAAATGTATTATTTTATTAAAAAATGTAACTAATATGGATGGTTGAGGCCATACTAAGGACAAAAATAAGAGAGATATATTTGTGTAAGCTACGTAATGGGCTAAAACTTTTTAAGGAAAAAGTAAGATTATTCTAAACTGGTAGCTTGTTAGAGAACATAAAAGAACACAGTGAAAGACAAAACTTGAGGAAATATAGTTGCGAGTTGGGAGAAATCATTTTTATTTGCCTTGGTTTATAACACCCGAGTCCGGAAAAAGAAAAGCTATAAAATATGTTAAAATATTGGCAAAATTTGCTTAGTTCTGAGGGACCTCTTCATCTGGGATACTTTTATTCTAAAAGTGAGAAAAGTAAGGGTCAGGGTGAGTAAGGGACTTGCCCAAGGTCACAAAGCCAATTTAGGGGAACGCTAGGAAGGACCAGAACTTGAAAATTCCAACTTTTAATTCGGTGTTTTTCTCACTGGACACCACTTCTGTGGTATACCACAGTAAAATACAATCACAATGCATTAACACCTTCTATTCAACATAATGAGTTAAGAGATTTCAACAATTTACTAAACCAAAGGACAAAGATATGCATTTCCCAATGACAAAATCCTTAGGAATTTAAATGTTTCAAAGAACACAAAAAGGTTTACCCTAATAGTTATAGCTTAAAACTAGAAGTGCTATAATGACAAAAATTTTAATTGAACTTTACAAAGCTTATGTAATTGAAGGATTTATATTAAATGTTTTTAATAAGTGTGACAGGAATAAGAAAGGAATTTATTTCTGCATTTTTACTGCAGAACAAATAGATAAAAATCGAGATATTAACGTTATTTAAGTGATTTCCTTTACTTTGACATTTCCTTTTATTTTAAATTCTAATTCCCCGACAAAAAGACTTTTAGTAAGGCACTACCAAAACAGCTAGCTCACAAGGAAAAGTAACAGAATCTCACAGACTAGTCTACATCAGTTCTACAGATTCGTCAATATTTATTGAGTACTATAAAAAACACCTTAGAATCCAGAGTACTATCCTCATGTGAGCCCTTATTTAATGTCAGTTCAATTTGAGACTCCTGCTTTTGCAATATTTCTCACAGGGGGAAAATACATCCCACAGTGATAACCCAGACTGAGAACTCAATGACTGCCAACATCAAACAAGACCAATGTCCCCATGGAAACTAATCCACCCCAGGATTTACTATTCAAACATTTTCTGAAGCATTCATGCACATCTAATGGGCAATGAAAATTGTCAAGGCAGATGACCCTAATTTCAAGCATAGCTGAAAGGTCCTTAGAGTAATGGTGAATACCACTATTTGCTAAAGGAAGACTGACCCAGCAAAAAGATATCTTGAATGGACTTGTATTTTAAGATGCCTATACTAATCCAAGACCCAATGACAAAAATGTTCAACAAGGAAATTTATGGCATTTTCCTATTGAATGTGTGGTTTTCTATTCTGAATGTGCTTTCTTTCACTCTCAGAATTAATTTTAGTATATTTATCATAGGGGATTGCTTTCCAGGAAAAGACTTCTAGTTGATATCATTTCACTATGAGATATACAATTTCAATGAACACTGGCTCAACTATTCAAGTAATATCCAAAATCTAATAGGAAGCACTGTACATTCATTCATTTACTTAACCAACATTTACTGAGTGCCTCTGCAAGCCTGGAGAATGATACTCTGGCTAGCACACAAAAGATGTTCAAGCAACTTACTGAAGTGACTTACAGGAAAGGAACAATGTCCTCAGTTCAACTGATTTCTCTGCCATTGGCCTAGCCAGCAGCTCTGCCCCAGCCAGAACGGCCCAACAGCCCTCAGACTCAGGTGAAAAAGGGAGAGCAATTAAATGACAATCCCAATGATTTGGCTCCAACATTTTAACCAGTGCCTCTGGCCAACAGCTACCTTGCCTTCTCAACCTCAGATTCCAGAGTACAGGACTCAGCCTGAAAACTACATGTTTCCCAGCCCACCTGACTAGAAAAACAACAACTTCCCTTGTGTTTTCTGCTTTTGCCTAATGGATTAAGCCACAGCCTAGCTTTCCACTTCTGATTACTCAGTAACAAAAGCAGACTGCCAACCATTCTCTGAGGATATCTAGCCCTCCCTATAGTTACCTCTTTCCACTCTGGCTCTTTAACCACAGCTGGGCCTGCCAAACATGAGACTAGAGAGCAAGTAAAAGCTTCCCCCAACTCACCAGCTCAGCCCTCTTCCTAGCCAATTCCAATTCAGGCCAGCTGTCTGGATATCTGATTCTCAGTGTTCTCCGTATTTGGTAAAATCATTTCAACTCCATTCCCCAGCTTAACTCAACTTTCTGCCCACCTCATCCCTCCACTGCTGCCTCTGCAAGCTGCCTTCATTTCTACAAGACCCAGTTTTGGCTAACAGTCATTCCTTCTTCTGAATTCAGGCCATTGGAGAGGCCATGATATCTAGAGCCATCCCAATCGATGATACTTCATATGCTGATAGAATCAAGAGATGGTTAGGTTCTTTTGGTGCTTTCTTTTTTCCTAAAAGTAAAATGCATACTATCACTGGCCATAAAACTAATAACTAGGATATCCCCACCCTTGCTACCTGTAGCTAGCAATCAATGCAAATACAAACACATGCACACAAATGTATACACATTCTCTTCCAGTCATTCATAGAGCTTCAGGTGAGAAGCCAAGTAGTTCCCCACTCCAAAGCTTGGAAAGCTACCAAAAATATTTATGGCTCACATTATTTAATACTAAGAGTATTCATGGAATAGTTAATATTAAAACTATTAATTAAAACACATTTACTTCAATATAAGATATCATCTTAGTGAATACTAAAACAATACATAACACCTATATCACATCTAGGGAATGTAGTACAGAATATAGAAGCAGGATGCCAAATCGAGTCAGATCTTTTCTACAATATATATTTTGAGAAATTAAAAGATAAAGAAATGGTACACATTTTTTCTATAGCTTTATTGAGATATAGTTTACATATCATAAAATTCACCCATTTTAAGTATAAAATTCTGTGATTTTTAACAAACTTATAGAATTGTGAAACTATCAATACAATCTAATTTTAGAATATTTCTGTTATCCCCTCAAATTCCGTCAAGTCCATCTGCAGTCGGTCCTCTACTCCTAACCCTAATCCCAGGCAACCAATGATCTGCTTTCTGACTCTACTACATAAAATGGAACTACACAATACGTAGTCTCCTGTGTCTGTCTTATGTCACCTAGCATGACATCTTTAAGGTTTACCCACGCTGTGGCATGTATGAGTAGTTAATTCCTTTTTATTGCTGAACAGCATTCTATTGCATGGATATACCATATTTAGTTTACCCATTCGTCAGCTCATGAACCATGGAATTAGTTCCAGCTTTTGGCTATTATGAATAATGTTGCTACAGGTTGAGTATCTCAAATCCAAAAATCCAAAATTCAAAACGCTCCAAAATCTGAAACTTTTTGAGTGCCAACATGATGCTGAAAGGAAATGCTCATTAGAGCATTTTAGATTTTTAGATTAGGGATGCTCAACCTGTAAGTATAAAGCAAATACTCCAAAATCCAAAAAAAAAGAAAAATCTGAAATCTAAAACACTCCCAGTCCTCAGTATTTTAGATAAGGGATACTTAACTTGTATGAGCATTGACATACAAGCCTTTGTGTGGATGTATATTTTCATTTTGCTTTGGTAAATTCCTAGGACTGGAATTTCTGGGTCATATAGTAACTGTTTCTTTAATATTTTGAAGAACTGCCAAACTATAGCTGTACCATTTTACATTCCCACCAGCAATGTACAAGAGTTCCAATTTCTCCACATCTTACCTTTTGATTATAGCCATTCTAGTGGGTTTATTGTGGTATCTCATTGCAATTTTAATTTACATTTCCATAATGAATAATGATGCCAAGGACCTTTTCATATGCTTATTATCCATTTGTATGTCTTCTCTGGATGAATGTATAGTCACGTGTGTTGCCCATTTTTAAACTAGATTGTCTTCTTATTGAGCTATAAGAGTTCTTTTTTGTTATTGATGCTAATAAATTAACTCCATTTTCATCATAGATTATTTAAATTCTTTTCCACGTACTGAGATTTGTATCATGGTCCAGCATATGACCTGTTTGACTGAATGTTCCTTGTGTACTTGAAAAAATATACATTGGGTAGTTGTTAGGTATAGTGTATGATAGACAACAGTTAAGTAAAACTGTGTGGTTGGACCGTTCAAACCTTCTATGTTACTTCTATTAATAATTTCCTGTCTAAATGTTCTATATATCACTGAGGAAGTTGTCCTAAAGTCTCCAACTATAACTGTGGATTTGACTATTTCTCCCTTTGGTTCTTAGTTTAAATAAAAGCTAATATATTTTGAGGTTTATGTATTGTGAGGCTCCATTATTAAGTGGATCACATTTTGAATTACTGCACATTCATACAATTAATTGACCTTTTTATCATTACGAAAAGTCCTTCCTCAGTTGTTTGTCCTGCAGTCTACTTTGTCTGATATGAAGACAGTCACTCCAATTTTCTTATAATTAGTATTTGCATGGTAATATCTTACTTACTAGCCTTTTACTTCTAACTTACCTATGCCTTCATATTTAAGGTGGATATTGCTTTTTTCTTTTATCTTGCTGACAATCTCTAACTTGTAACTGGAATGTTTAGACTGCACTGTCCAATAGTATAGTCACTGGCCACATGTGGCTACTTAAATTTAAGTTAACTAAATTTAAAACACTTAAAATTCAGTTCTTAAAGAGCTCAGTAGCTATGTATGACCACTGGCTACTGTACGGACAGTGCAGAAATAGAACATTACCTGGCAGCAGAGTTTTGACTTAGACTGTTTATATTTAATGTAATAATCAATAGGGCTGAATTTAAGTGACCATCTTGCTATTTTTTTCCTATTTTTTCCACTTGTTTTTTGTTCATTTTTCCTTCTTTTTCTTTTGTTAGACTAGACACATTTTATCATTGCATTTTATTTCCATGATTGGCTTATTAACTGTATCTTTGTACTCTTTTTTTAAGGCTGCTCTTGGGCAGTGGTTTTCAACAGGGAGCCATTTTGCCCCCTAGGGACATTTGCAAAGTCTGAAGACATTTTGTTCCAACTCAGTGGACAGGGGTGGGAGAAGAGATCCTACTAGCATGTAGTAGGCAGAGGCTAGAGATGCTGCTAAGCTTCCTACAACGTGAAGAACAGTTCCTCACAAACGAAGAATTAGCCCAAGATGCAGAGATAGTGCCAAGGTTGAGAAATAATGCTTTGAGTTTTACTACATATTTCTCTAACTTATTACTGTCTTCTTTCAAATAATATATCACTTCATGTAATGTTAGAATCTTATTGCAGTATCATTCCATTTCCTCCTTCCTGTCTTGTGACTGTTGTCACATACTAGTAGCTGTGATACTGAGCACCTAATCTACCTCTCTGGGTGAAAACAATTGGGACTATCTACCTCATAGACATTCTGTATGAACTAAAATAAGAAAAGTGCTAAGCACAGAACCAGTATACCATAAGTGCTAAATTCTCAGTAAGTTATTATCATAACTATTAATACAAAAGACTTTAACTGATCTGAAATGAAGCAATAGGACATACCTGAAGAGAAACCTAAGTGACCTGTATTCACACATGGTTTAATATTTGTCATAAATGCCTCTCCTGTAGCTCTCTCCCTCCAGAAATGATGATGAGACTGCACCCTACTGGACTGGCTGGCAAAGTCTGACTCAGAAGAGAATTTCAAGAATCTTTTGGCCTCTGATATATAATCCCTTTTATTTACCTACATTTAATTGAAGACATCTGTAAGTGGTGCCACACAAATGTAATTCAGACTAAGAAATGTCAATAAAAATGTCTGTAAGGCAGAGGTCCGATGTAAACCTAGCAGAGGAGTGCACATCAGCAGCTACAGAGCCACATGAAATTAGGAATATAATGGAAATATGTTGCCTGACTTGACGAGGTGATAAAAGCTCTTTTCCCATAAAGCTTAATGAGCTCTATTAGTCTTCAGCTTACAGGAATGTAAAAGGGTCAGCCCCACAGAGGGAAGTAACTGACTCTGCACACATGGTCCATTCAAATGACAACATATCAAATTACTGATGTAATTACTATAACCTGACAATTTCATTAGATTCATGTGGCAGTTAACTGTTTAGGACTTATAACAAAGGGACATGGTTCACTCATAGTAGTAGCTTTTGTGGCGAAAGTGAAGTTTAAAGTCTACTTTATTTTCAATTCCAAGTCTCGTGTATTTTATTGTCTGTAACAGAATTACTTTTCTTTTATTCAAAATTTTAAAAGGTGCTGGGATTTACCATATTTGTAATTTTCCTTCTCCAGCTAAATTAGAAGCTTGATGGCAAAATCAAACATTTAGAGACTCCCAATATTCTTCCACCTGGCTTAGCACTGGCTCTCAGGTGCCACCACACATGGTGACAAAGGAACAGCATCCTGAGCTCAGCACTGCCAGAGGAGATGGGTGGGTAGATGCCATTAACAAATCATTGAGTGGCCCCTGTGGAATTCCAAATTAGAAAAATATCAACAGAACGACCTCAAAATACCTCCCATCAAGAAAAGAGAAGCACATTGGTCATCTTTAATGTTTATTTCTCTTCCTCCCTCCTGTCCATAAGCTCAGTAATAAAAAAGATCAATTTAGCCAAGGTAAAATTCCAGATCATTAAGCAAAGCAGAAAAGGACAGAAACTATCACTAAACTTTGAACATGATACTTTCCCTTCTACTTTTCACAAAGAGAAAAAGCTTCCATACACCTATTCCAAATATCTAACTAAAGTAGTAAGAGATAACTTAAAAATATGTATCTCTGGCCCAGCGCAGTGGCTCACACCTATAATCCTAGCACTCTGGGAGGCTGAGGCAGGAAGATCTCTTGACGTCAATAGCTCAAGACCAACCTGAGCAAGAGTGAGACCCGTCTCTACTAAAATTATAAAAGATTAGCTGGGCATGGTGGTGCACGTCTGTAGGCCTAGCTCTTGGGAGGCTAAAGCAGGAAGATTGCTTGAGCCCAGGAGTTTGAGGTTGCTGTGAGATAGGCAGATGCCACGGCACTCTAGCCCAGGCGACAGAGCGAGACTCTGTCTCAAAAAAAAATGTATTTGTTTGGTACACTCAGGTGTAGTTGGTACACTCCATGCCCTATCTATCACTGAGAGCATCCAAAGACGAAAATGACAAAGCTCCCAGTCTTAAGTAGCTATAATCTAGCTGGGCAGATTATTAACCATATTAAAATATAAATATTAGACCTTGTCTGCTTCCAGCTGAATCTTGTCAAATTACATATATAATACTGCTACTTCCAGCCTCATTCATTCATTCAACAAATATTTATTGAGTCAGTGCCTACTATGCACTATTTATTATACTAAGAATGGAAACACAAGGAAACAAAAACAGGGTCCTCTCTCATTGAGCTTATGTTTGAGAGAAGTCTATGATGACGTCTATTTAGAAGCAGTTTTGCCACTGGTTAGTAGTATCTTCAAATTGTTACTTGCCCCAGTGAAGTGGACATGAAGCTCCAATCTTCTTATTCAATCTCTGTGCAGGGAAGCCAATCCAGCCTAATTACCTTCTGCTAAAAACCCTTATTCCTGGTCATTCCCCTAAACTCTTGCTGAAATAAGGGTCCAGCCTTAAACATTATCAACATTATCTCTTCATCTAAGTTCCTGCCAGCCCCTTTTTTTCAAGGGTAGACCCTGTTTCTACAACAGACACACTTTCCTGACATCCATGTCAAACACTGATTACAAGGACCATTGCCAAAAAGTGACCAATATACCTCAATCCATTGTGGGCCCTTTATTGGAAGATTAGAGGGTAAAACAATTTAACATTTTGTAGTTGTTGTTAACATTATGTATACCTCCTTCATAATTTCTGTGTGCTAAAATGGTTGAGATCTACATGTATAATTTTACATCCTTTTATTTCCTAATATATCAAAAGCATTTTATACTTATTCACCATTTACACATAAACATATATTATTCATAATCTACATTTGAATGTCTGTAGGGTGTTCTATCATTTGGCTGTCTCATAATTTATTTGACCTTTTCCTACTATAGGACATTTAGGTTGTTTACAGTGTTTTTTATCATTATAAATAAAGCTATAATAAACATTTCAATGCAAAATTTATCTTCATTTTGATTACCTCTCTGGAAGTGATTCTTAAAATAGAATTATGTGATCACAAGGTATGAATGTATATAAAGCCTTTAACGTATATGACCAAACTGCTTTCTATAAAGGATGAAGTTTATCATCATCCTACCTCATCACATCTTCTCAAGCATTCACTTAAAAAGAAAAAAATATCTTGATAGGTAAAAAATTGTATGTTGTTTTAAGCTGCATTTCTTTGATTACTAATTAAACATTTAAAACACATTTATTACCATTTGTATTTCATCTCATCAACTACCTGATAAAATGCTACAAAACTGTATGCAAAAGAAATTAGCTTTTTGATTCTAAAAGGTTAATAACTCTTTTATCATACTTTGTCCAAATTGCCTTTTAGCTATATTTGCTTTTATGTACAAAAATATGTATCTTTACATAATCAAATTAATATTTTCATCTTTTCCTTTGTGATACTTCCCATTGCTTCTGTAGTTAGGACATGCTTCCTCAACTAAAGAGTGGATTATAAAATTTATATCCTCTTTAAGTTTGTTATGGTTTGGTTTTTGCTTTATACCTATCTCTTATCTAAGACTCTGCGTGGCAGGCATGGTGCTCAGTGTTTGCCAGAAATCATCTCATTTAATTCTAATGACCTGTAAGTATTATTATCTCCATTTTTAAATTAGAAAATGGCAGCTCAGAACGATTAAATGACTTGCCCATAGGCTACCCAAGTCCCCTCTCATTTCAAAGCCCAGAATCTTTCCACTATGTCACTTTGCTTCCCCACTGATCCTGGATACCAAACCTGGATGGGACTAGCCTCCTGGGCTTGCCCATGTTCCTGGTGATCACTCAAACTGCCCACCATGTACATCCACCATGCCAGGGTGGGCCATACCTCATTGTCAACAATATTAATAGCTTCAATTATCAGATGAACACAGTGTTATAGACGTAGAAAAGCAAACAACTGCCTCCATGTGGAGTGGTCAGAGATGGTCTACAGGGGACACAGTATCAACCCTGTAGAGGATATGATTTGAGCAAGTCGGAAATGGGGAAAGGGAGCATAAAGTGAAATAACGGACACAAAGGGAGGAACAGAGTCTCATCATGTGGGGCTGAAGTGTAGCTTAACAGGAAAATACAAAACATCACTGACTTGAATAGTACAGTTTATAACTGCTCCCATTTCCACTCCCTCATGTGACAGGTACAAATTATTACTTGTGTTTCAAAGATAGAAGAAAACTGAGGCTCAGGAAAGTTGTGATTTGCCAGTGTCACGTGGCTAGTAAGTGGACACAAGCTCTTAAATGCAAGTTTGGCTCCAAGTCTTGTCACCTCCTCCCCTTCTCTAGGTCTTTTTCCAAGTCTCACACATCATCTGTAAGTTTTTCTGCAACCACAGCTCACAATGATATCTGGTTCTGTAAACACCTAATAATTTTTCTTTATCTCATAATTTTAAAACTATATTCTCAGTTCTGAGAACCATGATGAGGATTAAATGAAAAAAGGAGCCCAGAATAGTGCCTGTGTTACAACAGAAGCTCAATAAAGCTAAGTCCTTTTTGCTCGTCTCTTACCAATTCACGGATTTCAAAATGGTCTCCCAAACCAACAAAACTTCCTTGATGACAGCCTTTGTCTGTGATTTCTCCAGGTCTCTTTTAATACCAGGGCAATTTATAGAGAATAAGGCTGATGTTAAACAAAATGTTATGGGAGTTATAAAGATACAATGAGGCTCTTTAAAATGAAGGACTGATTTCTCTCTAAATACTGAAGAAGAAATGTACTTATAAAAAGAGGCAATGACCTGTTATGAAGGGGAATAGCTATAACTTCTAGGAACTTTTATTCAAAAAAAGGCTACATTTATGCCATTACTGTTATTGAAGAATATATGTGTCACATCAAAATGATCACTCCTAAATTATCAAATAAATGTCTAATGAAAGATACCAATAGTGGTGTTCAATTAGCAATACTAAGGTCAGTGAGTAAATTCTTACCTCCAAAGGTGAACTGCAAAGAAATCTCGTGAACTGCAGATTCAAATTCGAACAGAATCAATTTCATCCAGTAAACGGACAGCATAAAAGAACAAAGAGAAACAGGAAAAACTATTACACAATTTTCCAGTAAGAGCACCTAAAGTAAACCCAAAGATCTATATTAAATCAGTGTCTTCATACATTTGTATAATTAATCCAGAGTATAAAAAGGTTCAACCTAGCCCATAATACATACACAACTATTTGAATTAATTTAAAAAACATTCTTGAAAATCTGTATGAAACCAAATAAAGCACAATAAATTAGTCTTAAAATATTTTATGTTTTATCTCACAACCCCTACATAATAAAAACACCCTTTAAGGGAGGAATCAGCAATCTTCCTAACTCTAAATGTGACAGGTAAAGCTTAGTAAATGCTGAGAGAGGAAGAAAACAGAAACCAAGGAGGGGGGGGCCGTGGATCAAGAAAAGGGAGAGAGAAAAAAGATGAGTGATTCATGCCTGTAATCCTAGCACTTTGGGAGGCCAAAGCGGGAGGATCTCTTGAGGCCAGGAGTTTGAGACCAGCCTGGACAACATAGCAAGATCTTGTTTTTACAAAAAATAGAAAAATTAACCAGGCATGGTGTTGTACACCTGTAGTCCCAGCTACTTGGGAGGCTGAGGCAGGAGGATCGCTTGGGCCCAGGAGTTTGAGGCTGCAGTGAGCTATGATAACACCACTGTACTTAGCCTGGGCAACAGAGTAAGACTCTGTCTCAAAAACAAAAAAAAAAAAGTCAAGACCAAGAGAGGAGGTTGGCTTAGTGAGGGAAGGATGAAGTTTATTTCCACAATTTGGCACCTTGGCTGCGACATTTACCCTGTTCTGTCCTTTCTCTTTTCTAGATCCCACATCCCTTTCCTTCCTGCCTTCCTTCCTTTTTCTTCTCTCTTTCCCTCTCTCCCTTTTCCCTTACCTTTCTCTTTTTTATGGCACTCACAGAGGTTTAAAGAATATCACCTGAAATTAAATGTTAAATGCTGCCTGTTTCTCAGCACTTCCATAAACAAACAAATTGGAGGGAGGCATAAGCAAACAACAAAGCAAACTGTAGGTTAGCTCTGCAATGAGGACTGTCACATAACTTCATAGATATATATGATGGTAATTCATAATGTTTTCACAGATGTCATTTACACAATCAACATTTCAAATCCTTTGAGGTTTACTGTAATAATACCAAGTAACACAAATTCTAGATCTTTCTAAATGCAAATTAACTACAATAAAATGCAATGACAGGCCTGTTTCCAAGAACTTGTGACTTACTCTCTGCAACAAAGCTAGCTAGTACTCACAGGGAATACAAATAACTTGCGCTCTCTTTTAGAGTTACACATTAAAATATTTATCAATGAAATTATGTAATATCTTGGATTTCCTTCCCAATCACTGGGGAAGTGGAGAGAAAAGGAATGGGGGGAGTATGTAGATAAAATTGGACATGATATTAAACCAATAAGGACATGACATGAATATATAAGGATTCTACTTTGTAAATGTTTAAAGTTTTCCATAATAGGCCAGGTGCGGTGGCTCACGCCTGTAACTCTGAGAGGCCGAGGAGGGAGGATCGCTCAAGGTCAGGAGTTCGAAACCAGCCTGAGCAAGAGCGAGACCCCATCTCTACTAAAAATAGAAACAAATTA
>CAUYPO010125567.1:0-12096 GCA_963574435.1 Cheirogaleus major | reverse complement strand
CACACCCGTAATTCTAGCACTCTGGAAGGCCAAGGCGGGAGGATCGCTTGAGCTCAGGAGTTTGAGATCAGCCTGAGCAAGAACGAGACCCCATCTCTACTAAAAATAAAAGAAATTAGCCGGGTGCAGTGACACACATCTGTAGTCCCAGCTACTTGGGAGGCTGAGGCAGGAGGATTGCTTGAGCCTAGGAGTTTGAAGTTGCTGTGAGCTAGGCTGACACCACGGCACTCTAGTCCCGGCAACAGAGTGAGACTCTCTAAAAAAAAAAAAAAAATATATATATATATATAGAGAGAGAGAGAGAGAGAGACAGAGAGAGAGAGAGGTCAATATACCTTCAATGCACTGAACCTATTTAAATAATGCATCATTTCATAATTTGGCAATACTATGCAAAATTAGAGAGCCAAAAAAACTTCACATTGTTCTTGTGAGACTAAAATTTCCTCTTAACACCACTCCTGGGAAATATAGTAAGACAGCCAAAAAAGGTACCCAATCGCAGTACAGTCATTCACAGCATAACCGCGTTTAGGTCAATGAGGAACCGCATAAACCGTGGTGGTAAGATTATAATACACTGTACTGTATTTTTACTGTACCTTTCTATGTTTAAATACACAAACACTTACCACTGTGTTACAATTGCCTACAGTATTCAGTACATTAACATGCTATATAGGGTTGTAGCCTAGGAGCAATAGGCTATACCGTCTAGGTTGTGTAAGTACACTCTATGATGATCACAGGACCTCGAGATCGCCTAATGACAAATTTCTCAGACCATATCTCCTTTGTTAAGCAATGCATGACTGTGTATTAGCAAAAAAATCAGTGGCAAAGATTCTTTCAGAGCCCCCAGGCTCTTTCTGACCCGGGTGGGCAAGGTAGTGTACATATCTGAAAGCACTTTTTGCTCTTAGGCTGAGGGAAGGTAAAGAGTAGTCTCAGGATTTTTCCATCATCTGTTTAAAATCCCCCTCTCTGTACACACACAGTCTGGCACTGAAAGGGTTAGTGTAAAGAATCTTCTTGAAAGAAAAAGGACTAAAAAATTCTTTTAAGTGGTGGCTGGAGAAAAGGAATTCCTTAATTCATCCAGCTGGGGTCATTGTTCCTACCTTCCTAAAACATAAGGAAGGTGTATAAATCTGGCATAATTAAATCAGTGATTGTCAATACTGTGTTGATTTTATTTGGACTGAAGAATACCTGGTTGAGATTGCTTATAGGTTTGTTTTCCTTTTTAGAAATGAGTGGTGGATTGGCTCCAAGTAAGAGCACAGTGTATGTATCCAACTTGCCCTTTTCCTTGACAAACAATGACTTATACAGGGTAAGTAAATTTTAGTATTCATACATTTATCTATTGAATTCTCTATTTGAGATACAGATGTAGCTTAAGCAAACAGTTCTCCCTGGCAAAATTCTCAATAAGTATATTGCAATGCCCTTAAACCATCAACACCAAAGACCTCTATTGCAAACATAAGTGAAACAACTTAGAAACTTGTAATTTCCAAAGAGAATTTATAGTGTCTTTATAGAGAATAGCAAGTTCTTTGTAAACACAGAAGACAGAACTAGTATTAATGAAGTGGGAACAACTTGTGATAGGCTGATTTTTTTTCCTGCTTGCTTACTTGGCTTTTGAAACTGGTAGTGGGGTGGAGGTTCTGGAGGAAAGGACTGATGGGAGCAAACAGATCCCTTTCCTAACCCTCAAGTTCTGAAAGTGTATCTTAATTAACAGATGTGGCAAAAGCTAAACAATTTTAGTACATTTTGTTTTCAGTTCAGGATATGGGAGATTGAGGTTTGAGGAAAAAAATCCCTTCCAACATATTCTTTTACCTCTTTACATCACAAAGAACACAATTTTCTGCTTTACCTGCCCTCTAGGTGGGATGGTTGAGAAGACCTGGAAGGGATGACATGAATCCTTTCTTCCGAGTGTTCTGTTCTCTTTGCTACTTTGGGTGGATGTTAAATAGAGAGATGTCCCATGGGTGCTACATAGCACTTGGTTTATTAAGATAGCTTGAGTTTCAAAGAACAGAGGAGGAAATTAACTTTACTTTCCTTGTATCAAAATAGAGACTCACTATATTTATTGAATGCTTATTATATTCTGAGCACTCTTACAGGTACTAGAGACACATGAGTGAACAAAAAGATAAAAATCCCTTTTGGCACTCACAGTACAGCAGGAGAGAGAAACAATGCAAAATATTAAAAAATCAAATTATGTGTTAGTTACTAAGGAGATGCTAAAATGTTAGGTGCTAAGAAGAAAAAATACAGCAGAAAAGGAGGGCTATTAATTAAATGCTAAGCTGGTGACACAAGATATGGAAAGTGGGCTCAACATCTACTCGCCATCAAATTGGTACTGACTGACTAAAACTATGGTGCTCAAATGGTGGCAGTGTTCACCAGGGTTTGCGGGGGGCAAGACCCACATCATAGGGATGTGGCGAGCATTGTCGGGGGGGGGAAGGGCAAACCTCTAACCCTTCTCAGGGAGAGGCAAAGTTATACAATGTATTCAAAATGTAAAAAAAAAAAAAATCGTTTGTGGGATGGAGGGCCGGCGGGAGGGGGGAGGAAGTGTAGAGTTACATAATGTGTGCCGTGCGCGCCACCTGGGGATTGGACTCGCTTGAAGCTCTGGCATGTGGGGGGGAAGGGTGGTCAGGGCAATGTATGTAACCCTAACAATATTTGTACCCCCATTATATGATGAAATAAAAGGGGGGAAAAAAAGAAAGAAAGAAAAAAAAAGAAAAACAGATTACTCATAAGAGAAAGCTGACTAATATTAGATTTAACCACAACACTGCATGTTGGAATATCTTCAGAAACCCAACGGAAATATTTCCAGAGATATAAAGGACAATTATTTGAACCAGCCAAGCTATCATTCAAGTGTGACGGCAAAATACATAAAGAAAATTTCAGACATCCAAGGACGAGAAAATGAATCATCTTCAATGTTACCTGTAAGAGGATGTGTTTAACACACTGAAAACAAATCCAAGAGAAAGCTACAGGATTCGAGAGCAGTGGTGAGTAAAGGAATCAGTAGAATTTGCTGGTGAGTCTAAATGAGTATTAACTGCACTGGAACTGAAACCCCAAATGGTATTAACATTGCAGGGGTGGGGTGGGGAGGGTCCAGGCCTGTGTTTTGTGACCTTGGTGATGAGTATACGTAGAAGCCTATGCTGACATACGCTGCGAAGGGAAGACAAAATAGCGACCAGACACTGGAGGTAAAACTTAAGGGTCAGCACGTGGACATCAGAAGTTAAATCAAAAAGACCCAGTCAAATGATAAAAGAGAAAACTGTGGGGGAAGATAGAAAGCATGGTAAATATAAAATACAAAATAAAATGGCAGAAACAAGCCTCAGCTTATGACATGAACATGCATATAAACAATAAACACAATAAACATGAATAGTTTAAATTACGCCATCAAAAACAGCACGTCAAGAGGAAAAGAAGTCTCGAAAGTGCAGCTACATGCTGTTTCAGGAGCGACAGCCAGGAAACATGACAGAAGAGTTGAAGAGGAAAGGATAAAAAACATATATCAAATATAAGCTAACAAAAAAGAAAAAAGGCCTAATGATATTAATGTCAGAAAAATCAATTCAAGGCAAAAAACATTAAAAGGGTCAAAGAAAATATTTAAATATTTCATAATGATGTAACAATTAGGAACTTTTATGCATTTAACAACCTAATATGAAAATATTGAAAGGAAGCCACACATTAAAAAAATGAAAGCCATGACCAAATGGGGTTTATTTAACAAATGTAATATGTTTTAATAGACTAAAAGTTTAAAAAATGATCAGATATTTTCTGTAGATGCTGAAAAAGCATTTGATAAAATTCAATGTACCTTATTAATAAGATAATAATGAAATAAGAGTGGATGGACTCTTACTTAACATGAGAGAGAGAGAGGGAGAGAGGGAGAGAGGGAGAGAGGGAGAGAGAGGGAGAGAGAGGGAGAGAGAGAGAGAGAGAGATAGAGAGAGAGAGAAAATATATGTATATATATACTGCACTGCAACCCCAAAGGGGAAACACTAGAATATTCCTGTTAAGGTCAGAGAGAAGAGAGTCTTTCCCTTATCACCAATATTATTGAACATTGCTCTGGATATATCAGCTACCATCATTGAACTGGAGAATAAAACAAGAACTCTAAACATTGGAAAGGAAGAGGTAATATTACTACTTATATACATATTATGTTTGATTACTGGGAAAGCTCAAGACTGGGAGTTTGGCTCTACACAAATTAACATACAGAAGTCAATAACCTACATATATACAGACGACAATCAGACGATACAATGGAAGACATGACCCTACTTATAATAGCAATGAAAGAGATGGAATATTAAGGAATAACTTTAAAATATTTGAGAAAAATCTTAAAGTGCCAACAAGGGACACAGAGAAGATGAACAAACAGAAAGGTGCCCTGTTGTCTTGGCCAGGGTGTTCATTCTCTTAAATCAATCTATGCTTTGAGTGCAGTCCTGGGTAGGACACGGCCAGCTGCCTCCCTATGTCCATTCTTCTGCTCTTTCTGACTGACAGTATCCAGTTTTGTTCAGGGTGACGATGTGTTCAGTTAAACTCACTGCCCTAAACTCCTTTGCAGCTGGGGACAGCCATGGCTCCTAATTTTGGAGTGGCTGGGTAAAGCTTCTTGGAGAGTTTTTTCATGGGGGACAGAGCCAGTAGGTATCTGTCTTTTGTTTTTTGCATTTCACTTTCTTGCTGCTTGGAGTGAAGACATGAGGCTTTCCAGGAGAGCAGCCCTGTTGAGACTCTGAGGGCGAACTCACACACTAAGCATGGCAGAGCCTGGATTCTTCATGACTTCCCCTTGCTTGCTTACCAGGGAAAGCTAACTCCCCATTCTGTGAAGCTGCTGTAGTTAGGTGTCTGTTACATGCAGCCAAAGGAAATCTGTAAGCAATACAGAACTCAATCAAAATGCCAAAAGAATACTGTTGAGAATTAGACAAGAAAGTGCGCAAGGAAAATTAGACAGGTAAAGATAGAGAGAAAAACTCTAGGAAAAAATGATAGGGAAATAGGCTGGGCATGGTGGCTCACTCCTGTAATCCTAGCACTTTGGGAGGCCAAGGTGGGAGGATCGTTTAAGCTTAGGAGTTTGAGACCAGCCTGAACTAAAAAAAGAAAGAAATTGTCTGGACAACTAAAAATATATAGAAAAAGTTAGCCGGGCATGGTGGCGCATGCCTTAGGAGGCTGAGACAAAAGAATTGCTTGAGCTCAGGAGTTTGAGGTTGCTGTGAGCTAGGCTGATGCCACGGCACTCTCGCCTGGGCAACAGAGTGAGACTCTGACTCACAGAAGGAAAAAAAAAGAAAAAAAATGATAGGGAAATAATCCTACCAGTTATTAAAATGCTTTATACAGCTACAGTAAGGAACACAGTGTGGTATTTCCACGTGAATAGACATTCAGTTCAAAGGAATGAAATACAAAGTTCAGAAAGAGACCCAAATACACATAGGAATTTAGTCTAAAATAAGAGTGTCATGTCATATCAGTTGAGAAAATATGGACTATCTAATACTATTTTTTATATATGGGTAAACTTCTGGAAAAAGTGAAACTGGATCCCTACTTAATATCTTTTATACTAAAGTAAATTTGAAATGGATCCAACATTCAAATTTGAAAAATAAAACCAAAAAGGAACTATGGGAGAATACTTTCATAACCTTTGAGTAAGAAAGGTCTTTTCAGTAGGAAACAAAACTAGAAGCTATAAAAGAAAAAATTACTAATTTCAGCCACATAAAATAAAAACCAAATATATAGTAGTTATCTTTTGCTGTGTAAAAATTTGTTCCAAAGTGTAGTGACTTAAAACAAGAATAAGCACTCCTTATCTCTCTGGGATTCTTGGGCCTGGAATTCAGACTGGCGCGGCAGGTTTGGCTTGACTGCTCCTCAGTATCTGGGGCTTTAGCTAGAAGACTGGAAGGGGGAGCTGGGACCATCTGAAGTCTTGATCACATGTCTGGCCATTGCTTGGAGGCCTAGATGGACTGATGGCCAGAACACTCACATGTGGCCTTTCCTTGTGGCACGTGGTTGAGTTTCCAGGGCAATTGTCCTGACAGAGAGAGTGAGAGCCAGGCAGAAGCTGGGTTGCTTTTTATGGTTCAGATTTGGTAGTACCATTTCTGTTGCATTCTGTTTGTCCAAGCAAAAGAAACAGGCCCACCCAAGTTCTAGTGGAAGGAACAAAGACCCCACTTCTTCATATAGGAATGTTAATATCACACAGTAAGGAGAGCATATTGAGGGTTGGGTATTTATTGACATGGTCATCTTGGAAAATAGAGTTTTGCTGCTTAGGGCAAAAAAAAAAAAAAATACCATGAACAAAGTCAAAAGATCATTAACAAACTGTGTTGTTACTCTTACTGTACACAAAGGGCTAGTTTCTCTAATCTGTACAGAGCTCTTATTAATCAATAAGAAAATGTCTTACAGCCCAAAAGTAAAATGAACAGTTCAGAGAGAAGAAAATATAAAGGACTTAAACATTTGGAAAGATGGCCAACATCACTTATGATAAGAGAAAAACAAATTAAAACTATAATGAAGTTTTCAATAAAATATTAGCAAACAGAACTCAATAGAACATTAAAATGATAATACACTATGACTAACTGAGATTTATCCCTGGAATGTAAGGATGGTTCAATATATGAAAATGAATCGATGTAATATATCACATTAACAGAACAAAGAAGAAACCTACATGATCATCTCAACTGATGCAGAAAAAGCACTTGACAAAATTCATCATGCAACATCCTTGTATGATGAAAACACTCAACATTTAGGAACAGAAAGAAATTACCTCAACTTAATGAAGGCCATATATGAAAAGACCACAGCTTAACATCATATTCAATGGTGAAAGATTGAAAACTTTTCCTCTAAGATCAGGAACACGATGAGGATGCCTACTTTAGCTATTTCTATTTAACATACTACTGGAAGTTTTAGCCAAGCAATTAGGCAAGAAAAAGAAATAAAATTCATCCAAATTGGAAATAAAGAAGTAATTATCTTTATTCACAGATGACATGGAAATATATCTAGAAAATCCTAAAGACTCCACGAAAAGAAACAAAACCTGTCAGAACTAAAAAATGGATTCTGCAAAGGTGCAGGATACAAAATCAACATGAAAAAAGTTAATTGTGTTTGTATACACTAACAATTAGCAACCCAAAAAGGAAATTCAGAAACAATTCCATTTACAATACAATTAAAAAGAATAAAATACTAAGGAATAAATTTAATCAAGGAGGCAAGAGACTTCTACACTGAAAACTGCAAAATGTTACTGACAGAAAATAAAGACTATATAAGTGAATGGAAAGTCAACCCATGTTCATGGGGCTGAAAGACTTAACATTACCAAGATGTCATAACTACCCAAAGTGGGTTTAATGCAATCCCTATCAAAATACCAATTTTTTTTGTAGAAATAGAAAAATCCACCCTAAAATTCATATGGAATCTCAAGGAACCCTGAATAGCCAAAACAATCTTGAAAAAGAATAAAGTTGGAGGTCTCACACTCCTGATTTCAAAACCTATTACAGAGCTACAGTAATCAAAACAATGTGGTACTGGCAAACAGACATACATATATTCCAATGGAATAGAATGGAGAACCCAGAATTAACCCTTTGCATATATGGTCAAATGATTTTCAACAGGAGTGCCAAGACAAATGGCACAGTCTTTTTAACAAATGGTGCTGTGAACTGGATATGCACACACAAAAGAATGAATTTGGATCCTTATCTTACAGCATATATAAAAATTCACTCAAAATGAGCCAAAGACCTCAATGTAAGAGTTAAAAGTATAAAACTTTTGAAAGGAAACATAGTGGAAAGGATTCTTGACGTTAGATTTGGCAGTGATTTCTTGAATATGACACCAAAAACACAGGAAACAAAACTGAAAATAGATAAATTGAACTACACTAAACTTAAAAACTTGTTCATCAAAGGACACAATTAACAGAGTGAAAAGGCAATCAACAGAATAGGAGAAAATATTTGCAAATCTTATTTTGATAAGGGATTAATATCCAGAATAAGTAAAGAACTTCTACAACTCAACAACAAGAAACCAAACACCTTTGTTAACAAATGGACAAAGGTCTTAAATAGGCATTTTCCCAAGAAGATGTACAAATGGCCAATAAACACATGAAGAGATGTTTGACATCGCTAATCGTTAGGGAAATGCATATGGAAATCACACTGAAATACCATCTCATACCCATTAGGATGGCTTCTATAGAAAACAAAAACAAAACTAAAACCAGAAAATAACAAGTGTTGGGGAAGATGTGGATAAATTGGAACTTTTGTGCACTGTTGGTAGGAAAGTAAAATAGTACATCTGATATGGAAAACAGTATAGCAGTTCCTCAAAGAATTAAGAAATGGAATAACCATATGATTGAGAATTCCATTTCTGAGTATATACCCAAAAGAATTGAAAGCAGGGTCTGGAAGAGACACTTATATATCCATGTTCATAGTAGCATTATTTACAATAACCAAAAGGTGGAAGCAACCCAAGCGTCCATTGAAAGATGAATGGGTAAGCAAAACATGGCATACACATACAAGGGAACATTACTCACATCTTTGTATCATGTGCCAGAATTTTCAGAAGGAAATTCAGACACATGATACAATGTGAATGAAACTTGAGAACATTATGCTCAGTGAAATAAGCCAGTCACAAAAAGACAAATAGTGTATGATTCCACTTATGTGAAGTTCTTAAAGTAATCAAATTCATAGAAACAGAAAGTAGATGGGTGGTTGCCAGGGGGTAGGAGGAGGGGATGGGAAGTAGTTTTACAATGGGCGTAGAGTTTCAGTTTTGCAAGAGGAAAAGTTCTGAAGTTGGTTGCACAACAATGTGAATGTACTTAATACTGCTGAACTGTACACCCAAAATAATTATGATGGCAAATTTTATGGTATATGCATTTTACCACAACTGAAAATAAAAAAAACTACAATGGAGTACTTTTTCACCTACCATATTGATAAGGATAAAAAAGATAATGCAGAGAATAATGCACTCATATTATTCATGTAGCCTTGGTGGAGAGCAGTTTGGCAACATCTATTAAACTTAATTATCCTCTAAATATACTTGCAGGCATGGAAAGTGATGTGCGGTTTACGATATGCATTGTAGCACTGTTGCAATATCAAAGGCTGGAAACAATACAAGTAATACAAAGGCCCATCAGCAGGGACTGGATCAGCCAAGTATGTATATTCTTATAATGGATTACTGTGCAGCTATAAAAAAGAATCAGGAAGCCTCATATGTAGTGTGTGTGTGTGTGTATCTATCTCACCAAAATGTATTATTAAGTAAAAAAAAAAACCACACAAAACAATACATAACAGTGCCATAGTATTATATCTCCGGTGGTTTACATATAACCACAAATTCTTTGACGCTCTTCCCATCGATAGGTAAGGGCTATGCCCCACCCTTTGAAACCTGTCAGAGTTTTGTGACCGTCTTGACCACAGGGATTCTCTGTGACTTCCAAAGCTAGTTCACAAAAGATAGTGCAGCTTCTGCCTGGCTCACAGAAACAGTTGCTCTTGAGACCTGAGGCCCCCATGCTGTGAGGAAGCCTAAGCTGCTCGGAGAGGCCACATGTGGGGCATCTGGTTAATAGTCCCATAGCCAGGATTTAGGTCACCCCAGCACAGGGGCCAAATATGTGAGTGAAGGATCTTCCATGCAATTTCATTCCCAGCCATTGGGGTCTTTCTGTTGAGATCCTGGGTTTGGTTGGAGGCAGAGGTAAACCATCCTCCAAGAATCCTGAAAAATTCCTCGCTCAGAGTCCGTGGCTTAATACAATGGTTGTTATTTTCTGCCACTATTTTTGGAGTGTTCTGTTACCTGACAGTAAACACCTGGAAGACTACTTTTGTAGGGAGGAGGGAAAGAATGCACATAGTTAGGTGTTTGTGCACATGTGGTCTGTCTCTAGAAGGGCTCACAAGAGACTGGCTACAGTGGCTACTTCCAGGGGAGGGACTGAGTGAGCAGGGGATGAGAAGAGAGACTGTCCTTCCACCCTGCATTGTGTGTACTTCTAAAAATACACATTCTTTTGACCAAGAAAGGAAATGAAATGCATAGGTACTGTAAAGGAAGAGACAAAACTGTTCTTATTAGCAGATATTACAACCTTCTACCTGGATAACCCAAGAGTTATCTGGCAAATGATTAAAATTAATAAGAGAATTCAGCATGCTGGCCAGGTTATAATATTAAGCTAACATAGACCTTTTCTATGTCCAACAGTAATCAAAATGAAAATGCCACCACCACCACTATAGTCCACCACTAGTGATCTATTTCTTCAGCAGGCTGCTCTTTCAAAATAAAACTTTCCAGAAAAGCAGCCTCCATCTGAGGTGGAACATCTTGTTACGGAAACCCCAAGGGAGTTTTGGCTTAGGTCTGGTTGCTTGCAGTGTAGAATAACCAATTGCTGAAACAATGAGGATCACCAAGGAAGAAAGCAAATTTTAAAACCAAAGAGAGCTTGTTGGGAGTACAGAGAAACAGCCTCAAATCCATCTCTCCCACTAGCTTTTTAAAGAGGGGAAATTAACAAAGGGCTAGGTTTTAGGCAGGCTGGGTTGAAATTAACAAGGAACTGCAGGCAGGGGGCAAGTTGTGTAGAAATTAACAAGGGTCTAAGTGCAGGGGCTTGTCACTGAGGGTTGGTGAGTCCTGGCTCAGGGAATCTGCCCCCAACTTCAGAATCTCAACTCCTTTGTCTTGCAGAAAATCCACCATTTCTGGGAAACAACTCAAAAGGTCAAGGAGTTAGTTGAGGGAGAGGATTATAAAAATACATACAGGGTGATGGGGAAAACCATAGGGCGCTGGCCCTCACCGCCTCGCTGCAGCTCCGCATCCCCACAGCCCGGTGCTGCGTGGGGCCGCTGGAGGCCGCGGCGGGCGGGTGCTCGCTGCTGGAGCCGGGCCTCCTGTGCTGGTCCCGGCCGTGCTCTATGCTCGGCCGCCTGCTCTCCTCCTCAGGCCATGCTGCTCACGTGATCCTGATGGGGTAATTTTTGAATCCCACTGTTGCTGATTGGTTGTTAAAGCTTGTTCCTGATTGGGTGTTATAGCTTGTTCCTGATTGGATGTTATAGCTTGTTGCTGATTGGATGTTAAAGTTTGTTGCTGATTGGAGGCTTTTTGAGTCCTACCAAAGGTATAATAGCTGGAGGAGAACGGGGAAGGGGGAGGGATCAGAAGATCAGAAGTCAGCGGAGCATGCTGAGGTAATAAAGGCTGGTCTCCACTCCACGTGCTGCTCGGTTATTTCCCTGGTCAAGAGCTGGTCAAGAGCTATTAACGCTTGCCGGAACATAACCACCAATTTATTATTTTCAGTTGATTTGGTCATTTTAGCAAATGGCGTTTGTTTATTCAACAAATATAAATTAAGTAAGTGCCTACTAGGCGCCAGGTGATGTGATGCATACGTTGGCGATACAGCTGCATTTGTGCAACTGCCCACATGGTGCTGCTGTTCACTGTTCAGGGAACATCAGAGGAGGAAGAGGAAGAAGAAGGAAGAGACGGAGGTTGGGAGAAGTGGGTGGAAAAATTAATGAATTAAGATTCGGCAAACCAAACTGAGCGTGAGGTGCCTGCAGAAATACCCACTGGTGCTGCCTAGAAAGTAGTTAGCATTATGGGTCTGGCTTTCAAGGAGACAGATCTGAACTCAAAATATAGGCTTAGGAAGGACTCACATATGAGTCGTCCAAGGAAACAGGGAAAGTGGGGAAAGGAAGGAACTTAGAACAAGAGAACCCTGAATACTGTGATGTTAAGGGATGTTTGTGACCTTCAAGTACTTTCTCCAAGTTCATATGTGGCAAAGTAGGCTCCTCTTTTCATTCATTCACTCATTCA
>CAUYPO010125565.1:0-17886 GCA_963574435.1 Cheirogaleus major | reverse complement strand
ACCTAAGGATTCTTAAGAGACAGCAAGACTAACAATATTTCACTAAGACTAATTAAACAACTTAAAAAAACAGAAGACTCAAGAATGATAAACAAGCTTTGCCTTGGAAAAATGCTATAAAGGAAAAACGCACTAAGGAGCAGTTAATAGGAGATAACGTGCAGGTGGCTGCTTCAGTGACCTTTCCATGACCGCAGCTGCACTGTTTCTAGCACCCTCTAATTAAGTGATAGGGTAAGAATGTCAGAGCTACGAGCTAGGGCCAGTGCTACGTCACCAGGACCCCAGTGTTCTGGGCAGCAGCCGTACCCCAACTCTCCCGTGTTCGGGACAGCTTCTGACATCTTGTAACACACCACATGTCTGCTGAATCTAAAGTCTGTGTATTGTGTTTTACGTGTGGAAAAAAAAGCACAAAAGAGATTTTGTTCTCATGGCTGCCCACTGCAGCCCAGCACTACAGTGGCACAATACTCATTTCTACTTGGAGAAATATTCTTTGCTCTTTTGGACATCAGGTTTGATGGTATCACTGCCAGGCTTCCAGCCAGCTGGGCACACTTCCCCATGTTTGTCAGTGAACTGGAAGGCCTGAACTAGTCTCAGAGTCTCATCCACAGAGCGACCAACTGGGAGGTCATTTACAGTGATCTGCCATCAATAATAAAGAGGCCCCTGAACGAGATGCCTTCATCAGCCTTTAAGACCCCATAATCCTGTGCAATGGTACGCTTGGGGTCTGATACCAAAGGAATGTTCATGGGTCCTAGTCCTCCTTATTTCTTAGGTGTGTTGATCCATGCCATGTGACAGAAGTGAGAATCCACAGAAGCACCAATCACTTGGCAGTTGAGTTTCTTAAAGTCTTCTGCCCTATCACTGAAAGCAATGATCTCCGTGGAGTAGACAAAGGTGAAGTCAAGAGGGTAAAAGAAGAACACAACATATTTTCCTTTGTAGTCAGATAGGCTGATATCTTTGAACTGACCATCTGGCATAACAGCTGTGGCTTTGAAGTTGGGGGCCGGGTGCCCAGTTTTGGCATTTCCTTAAGACATGTTGCTATTAGCTGTTCCAAACAGAAATTGTCGACAACCAAAACACCCACACCAGCCAGGAAGACGACTCCCATGCATCCCCTTCTTAGTTCATGAACCCAGAGTGTGCTCACTTATAAGAGCTGCTGCTTTTTTAGATTGCCATTCGGGTAAATTTTGTTCATAAACCATTTTCTAAGCACCTATCCTGCCTGTTCCAGGTGCTAGAATATACAGATTAAAATACATGTCTTCCTCTAAAATATGTTAATGTCTATAGGGGACTTAGAGATGGAAGTAGACTATTGCAGCATGCTGAAAACTGCAACGAAGGAAAATTCCTTGCAAATGTAGATTGCAAGGGCTTCATTCAGTCTGTGGTGGAAGGCACATTATTAAATAGAGGGCGTTTCCTGGTAAAGCCTATGACCCTCAAAGTTGAGCCTATTGAGTTTTAGAACAGGAGTAGGAATAGATCAATGTCCAGGGAAGTGGTGTGGTTGTAGAAAAGTCTGAGCAAATGAACAGAAGTCTTAAGAGCATTGATTGTATGTGTGTAACTAACAATATATGATATTACTCTACATACACACAAGTCCAGGAGTAGCAAGATAGCAAGGTTTAAAAAGTCACACATAGAATCTTATCCTATGTCATCACATCCCTGGAATTTCAATTGCTGCTCACTGCAGAAACAAGGTGAAGATCTCCCAACATCTTCTGTGAGTCTTCATAGATAGGGCACCATGGCTATAACTATATATATATATATTCATTCTCCAGAATGTTGAGTGGGGCAAAAAGTATATAATATCTGTGTCCTTCCATATTCACTTCCACTCCATTAGTTTCCAGTCCTATTGTCATTGCTCCTGAGTATACTTGCAGCTGTCTACTTGGGTCAGCTGACAGATGAAGGCAGAAGCATCGCTGATGCCAAAAGAGAAAATTCTTGTGTCAAATGAAAGCTTTTCCTCCTTTTCAGATTTAGCAGAAATGTGGAATGAGGAAATCTTCATCCAAAATATCTAAAATTGTCTTCTCTCTTTTTCAAACCTTATCATTTCATCTCTTCACCAACTTGGTGGCCTTTTTCAGCAAGTACTGCCTCTAGCTGAGGTCCTGATGCTTGACTCAATATCTGTCCTCTATGTGGAACATCCTCATTGATAACTAAATGGTTATAAAAAATGTATCAATAAAATTTTCTACCTTTAAATAGTGGGATCAATGAGAAACTAAGGCTTTTGTCACTCTCCAACATCTTTTCACTCAAGCTAATACCAACAATCAAGAAGTATGTGGCCCATGACTGATAAAGTGATTGCTTGTATGTAAAAATCTATAAGTAAGAAACATAAGACCTGGCCTCAGAGTGCGGCATTTTCCAATCAGTAGTGGGTAAAAGGACTGTGGATAAGTGTCGGAGACTTTTAAAGATGGAGGCTGAGATGTATAATACTGTCAGGTCCACTTTTTTGCCTTCTGGTTCCATATTGTACACCAACTGAAATGCCTTAGAGCATTCTGGGGCAAAGTCCCCTTGTTTAAACATCAGAGCCTGCTCAAGTTAAAATTATTGAGTACTCTATACAGAAAAACACTCTCTGAAAAGGAGAGGTGGGGCCAGAGAGGCTGGTAGCAACAAGAAATAATGACTCAGCCTGTTGAGGATTAGGCACTCCTTTTTTACAAGGCAGAACAGCGTACGAGAAGCTGTGCTTGGGATGAAAGCCTAAAACACAAGCAGTTTCTTACCAGGCACAGCTCCTTGTTTTTCCATGTGCTTTTCACACTGTTGCAGCCTCACTTCTGTCAGATAACAAGGCAGGCATCTGAGTCACAAAAAGGTCAAGTGAGTTCCTGCTTCTATCTTGTAGCATGAGCCACTGTCAATGGGAGGCCAACACTGTCACAGGAGATGGGGTGTGCTCTTCTTTTTACACTTTAATATTTTACTGAAAATTTTGGGGATCCAGAAAGGGTACCTCTTAAGTAACCAGCTTAATCAATTCCATTTCCCCCATTCCTACCCCTACCCAATCTCTTTGACTCAACCAAATGCACCATGCTTCCTGGGCTTACAAAGTGATAACAAGATGATTATTCTGCTTGGATTCCTCCACCTCCTCTTTTGTTAAATACCCTCTCATTCTCTGTTATTCATCTCAGGATCATTTTTTACCACAATCTTTTCATAGCTCCCCATATCTTAATTTGGTTCTCCTCTTTTGCTCTTTGATATATATATTTTTTGATATTTCTTGATTACTTACATCTTCCCTTCTAATCAGTTTATACTGAAACTGCCGCTAGTCCAAGGGTTCCTAATGCAACGGGCAGGACCAATGGATCCCCTTAAAAATAA
Organism: Cheirogaleus major; assembly: GCA_963574435.1. Lineage (NCBI taxonomy): Eukaryota > Metazoa > Chordata > Mammalia > Primates > Cheirogaleidae > Cheirogaleus > Cheirogaleus major. The sequence continues at coordinate 14,481 of CAUYPO010125565.1, read as the reverse complement.
TAACTTCAGAAGCTCTGACGGGTGGTCATTGACATGAGTATGTTTCTTGCTTGGGATGTAATAAACCTGGGCTATAAACCTCAGGATATTCTGCAAAAGGCTTTCTGGGCCAAGTCAATAAATCCCACCAGCATTATCTTCCCCCCCTAGAAGTCCAAGTTGCTATCTCACTCACTGTGAATAAAAGTGGGAAGGGGCGGGATGGTGGCCGTGCAGGGGGCACATTGGTTAGGCCAGAAGGTACAAGCGGTAGGGACTGCTCTGTGTTGTAGAGTACCACGACTCCGCGGACTGTGGAAAGGAGATCATGCAAGTTCCCTGGCCACAGCACAGGCATAAGCATAGGATGGAAGGTGGTCCAGAAAGGCTTTTAAGAATTTGGCCCCCTGGGCTACACATCTACTAGCCATCAAATTGGTACTGACTGATTTAAACTATGATACACAAATAGTTGTAGTGTTTACCAAGGATTGGGGAGGGAGACCCACATCTTAGGGATGTGACGGACATTGTCGGGGGGAAGGGATTACCTCTAACCCTCCTTAGGGAGAGGCAAAGATATACAATGTACCCAAAATGTCAAAAAAAAAAAAACTACAAAAAACTTTTATAGGGTGGTGGATTGGTGGGAGGAGGGAGGAGGGGAAAGGTGTATATGTACATAATGGGTGAGGTGCGCACCACCTGAGGGTTGGACACGCTTGAAGCTCTGGTACGGCAGGGTCGGGGAGGGGTGGCAGGGGCAATATATATATCCCTAACAATACTTGTACTCCCATAATAAGAGGAAATCAAAAAGAAAAAAAAAGAATTTGGCCCCCGAGTAAGTGGTTGCAGCTTGGCGGCCACCCGGCCCTGGAGCAGGCAGGGGTGGCGCTAGGCGGGCATTGGTGTGTGTGCGCGCAAAAGCGTCAGGCACTTCCTTCGAGCCGGAATCGAACCAGCGACCTAAGGATGTCGGCAGATGTGTGTCCAGTCTACAGTCCTCCGCTCTACCAGCTGAGCTATCGAAGGGTGCACGCTGGCACAACTGGGTCTTCTGGCTGTTCTGGAAAGGAAGGGGACCAAGTCCCGGGAACGCCACAGGTCCAGTAAGCCTTGGGATGGCTGGAACCTCCCCTTGGATGAGAGCCCCGCTCTTGTGGCCAAGGCGCCCCCTTCGGGACGGAGCAAATCCTCTGCTGGCGGTTTCCCGGCATCCCCGAGGGCGGCCATTGCTTAGCTCTCAGCCGATGGGAGAGAGGTGGATGAGGAGCGTGTGCGGGGGGTTTAGGGATTGGGTGGTTACCACCTGTTGCCCGCATCACATCGCAGTGTTCACTTCTAAACACCTGTATCGTGAGTTTGGAGTGGGGGAGGGTGTCTAGCGCCTGCCTGGCGGACGAAGACCGAGGTTTCTGCGCGCTTTTCAGACTCAGGTGAGAGGCTGGAGACTCACACAGTGGAGACGAGAACAATTGCGACGGAAAGAAGGCAAAATTCGGACCGCGGAGAGGAAAGTGCGCCCTGGACGGTACCGGCTTTGACGGACAAGCTGCGGTCTGAAAGGTCAGAAAGCAACTCCCGCCCAGGAGCGGGAGGAGAGGTCCGCGGTGAGCCCAGCTCTCAACTCTCAGCCTGAGAGAAAGCGGCCTCTTCTGAGGTCCCTGCCCCTCTCCTGAGAGACCTGCGCTCCCTTCACGTCGCTGGCCACGCGAGGGCCGAGCGTGACCAAAGATTCAGCGATTGTGACGTAGGAGTTGGTGTCCCGTTTCCAAGACAGCAAGCAGGTGGTTGTGCGCAGCATCTTCCCCGCGGTTCCGCTGTTCCGTGCCCGGGGTCAGCGCCGAGACTCACCAGGTCAGGTGCAGATCCTTGAAGCGGAGAACAGCTGATGGAAGTGAAAAGTATCACAGTCTGGTGATTCCAAAGTACTAACATGATACTCCCAAAGCACCTGTGGATCACCTGGAACAAGGCGTAAGAATCTCCAAGAGGTTGGGGATCAAAACTTTTTGTTTGTAATTCCCTACTAGGTGATTCTAAGTCTGTTGAACTCCTTTGACTTTAAGCTTCCCAGAATTTCCAAGATAGGACCTGCTGCCCCACGCCTGACAGGGGCGGGCAACAGCTACCTCCCCAGGTACTTCCACAAACTTGGATTTCTCCAGTTAGTCATCTAATATGAAAGGGCTTATTTGGCATTTACTATCCACTAAGGAGAACAAGTTCTACAGTCAATTTTTGTGCCCTCTGGTATCTCTGGCAGTGAGAAGGACTGTGGAGAATTGTTTCGCAGCCATCCTTAGGGTCACCATTCTTAATGAATAAGAATTAGTGAATTACACATGTCAAGAGGGAGTTAGTAAACGTAAATAAATATTGGAAAATGTTATCAAGAATTTAACGAAGAGAGACAAGAGATTTATAAAAATTAGGAAATAATGTCCTAGAGAAGAAAACAGAGTGAAGAGAGGCCACTTGAAGAGATAGAGATTTTAGGGGATTGATTCAGAAAACTGATAAAAGAGTTGGATTCCAGATACAAGAAGCATATAATGTACAGCAAGCACAATGTGAACATGCGGGATTAAAAATAAATCACATATAGATGCATTATAGTGAAACTCCAACATATCATGGGCAAAGAAGAGATCTTATAAGCAGCCAGAGGAAAAAGAATAACAAGAAGATATCTGGCCGGACATGGTGGCTCATGCCTGTAATACTAGCACTCTGGGTGGCCAAGGTGGGCGGATCGCTCAAGGTCAGGAGTTCGAAACCAGCCTGAGCAAGAGTGAGACCTTGTCTCTACTAAAAAAATAGAAAGAAATTATCTGGACAACTAAAAAAAATATATATATATATGTATGTATATATATATATATAGAAAAAAAATTAGCCAGGCATGGTGGCACATGCCTGTAGTCTCAGCTACTCTGGAGGCTGAGGCAGAAGGATTGTTTGAGCCCAGGAGTTTGAGGTTGCTGTGAGCTAGGCTAATGCCACAGCACTCTAGCATGGGCAACAGAGGGAGACTCTGTCTCAAATATATATATATATATGGAAGAGAAATGTTTTCTAACACCTAATTCTATAACCAGCCAAACCATCAATCAATTTGTAGTGTAAAATAAAAATATTTTTAGATATTGAAGGTCTCAAACATTTTACTTTCTATACAATTTCTCCTGAAACTACTGCATGATCTAGACAAAAAAATAAAAAAGGCATAGACAACAAAGGGATCTATACTCCATCATAGGAAAGAGGTGAAGGGAATCCTTATGATCATAGTGAAATAGGATTCTATGGGAATGAGGGCTAAAGAGTCTTGTTTGGAAGAGTGACACAAGAGACATACACCATGAATCATCAACCAAGGTGCCTCCATACCCTTGTCATACTCTTGAAATACATACATTGTCATATGTTCTTCTTAACAAATTAGGAAGAAAATTATTATTTAGACAAAGAGAAAATTGCTTTGGACAATGAAACTAGACTTCAAAAATAAATGAAAGCCTTACATATTATAAAAATTATATTGGTCTTCATGGTTAGAATCAAAAGGTCATCCTTGGGGCAAATTTATTGGTATCTGTAATCCCGGTACCTCTTCAATGGTTTGTTTCATGTAAGGTTTTGCTTTTCATGTAAAAAAAAAAAAATCCTGACATATCATAATATGCTATTTTCTTCCAGAGAGGTGCTAGTATCAAAGATTCTAAGGAAGAAATGTAGAAAGTTTTGGGTAGGGCTTTAAAAAAATGGTTAACTTTATTAAAAAAGATCAGTTAACTTGAGAATGTTTTTAAAACTGTGTGAAAAACTGGACAAAGAGCATCTAAATCACCTGCTACATAGTGAGATCTTGTGGTTGGGCAGAGGAGGGGTTATAACAGAGTATTTGAAATAAAAGATATATTGCCAAAGTAAATTCAAGAAAATACTAAGTCACATTTTGCTGAGTGATTTGAAGATGAAGAATGGTTGCAGAGACAAGCCTGTGTAGGAGATATTTTTCACCACATGCATCAGTTGAACAACTTTCTGTTAAGCACCAGAGAAACTGTTTTGATTTCAATGATAAGAATCTTGATTTCAAAAGGAAACTGAATCTTTGGAAAAATCATGTTTTTAAAAAGAAACGTTGGCTAAAAAATCATTTTCTCTTTTATTTGAGAAAAAAAATTGGCACATACCACATACCATACATAATTGGTATTTTGTATAGTAGGATTTGTGAAGTCCTCTATGTGCATGTGTTTGAGGGTGGAGATAAATGCTTAGAAGATAAATTCGCATCATCTTTCATTGGTAGGAAGTTAATAGATATATGTGTTGGTTTAAAAAATATATACACAGATTTCTCTTCCTTTCTGTGTGTGAGTGTGGGCTGGATTTAGTGATTCTCTTCTAATAAACACAGTAAGTACAGTAGCAGCAGTGGTATGTCACTTCCCAGGTTAGGTTAAAAAAAAGACTGTAACTCCCTTGTTGGGCACTGGCTCTCTCTTAAAGCACTTACTCTAGGAGAAGACAATATGAATGGATAAAGAAAATGTAGTGTATATACATTATACAATGTAATATTATTAAGCCATAAACAAGAAGGACATCCTGGCATGTGTGACAACATGGATAAACTTGGAAGACCTTATGGTAAGTGAAATAATCCAGACACAGAAAAACAAATACTGTATGATCTCATGTGCAATCTAAAAAGTCAAACTCAGAAGTAGAGAGTTGACTAGGGTGGGAAGGGCAGGGAATGGGTTGACCAAAAGCTACAAGCTTTCTGTTATAAGATGAATAATCCTGGAGTATCTAATAGACAGCATGAGTGGTGATGGATGTGTCAATTAATTTAATTGCAGGTAATCAGTATACACTGTATATGTATATCAAAGCATCACATTGTACACCTTGAATATATAATATTATTTGTCAATCAAATATGTTAAAATAACATTTTAAAAAATTGAAAGGAAACAGAGAGAAAAGAGACCAAAAAAATAAGCAGAGCATTAGTAATCTGTGGGACCATATCACCATCCAAATATATATATATGTGTGTGTGTATATATATATATTTTTTTTAGGGTTCCCAAAAAATGGAGAAAATGGAGGGGGAGGGACAAAATATTTGAAGAAATAGCTGCTGAACAATTTCAAAATATGATGAAAATTATGAGCCCACAGATTCAAGTAGCTCAATGAACACCAAATATGTACATATACACACTCACACACACACCCCTCTAGAAGAAAATCAGTTCAAGGTACATCATAATCAATTTTCTTAAGACCAATGATAAAAAGAAAAATCTTACAAAATAGAGAAAAAAAGACACATTATGGACAGGTGCAAAGCAGCTTTTATTCTAGGAATAATATATCCCCACTACTTTCTGAGGTCTTTACCCAAAGTCCTGGATATTGCAAGATCTTTATACTCTGGTGGGAGCTCAAACTTCTGAACCCCGTGTAGGATCTGGGAATTGCTGTCTCCTGATTTCTGGTGTTTCTTTCCCTGGCATTAGTAGTTTCCTTTTATACATGGACAGGTCATTACTCAATGAAAGACTTAAAATGTCTCATCTGCAGATGTCAGAAGCTTTGTATTTGTGCAGCTCCCTCTTCTCCAGTACTTTTTGTAGAGATGGGGTCTCACTGTGTTGCTCAGGCTGGTCTCAAACTCCTGGCCTCAAGCAATTCTTTCTCCTTAGCTTCCCAAAGTGCTGGGTTTGGAGGACATGAGCCACCATACCCAGCCTTAAATTTTATATTAAGAAGTTTGCCATGTGAAAAAGATAGGCTCTGAACTTAATCTATTATTTTAATCCAATCTCCTCATTCTGCACTGTGAATCTGTGTGTACATATGTGTTTCCATATTGCCTTCACTCCCTCTGGATCAGAAAGCAGGTTGTTGCTGAGCGGGTTGAATTCCTCTTGGAGTTGTTAGTTCATTACAGTTTTACATTTTCTGGCTCTGAGTAGCCCACATGGTATTTGACATTCCCTCGTGCCTGGTTGGTTAATTTTGTCAAATTAGAGTTTCCATCTTCTGGGAAGTGTTTCTGACATTCATTAATTTTTAACTGAAGAAATATTGTATTTCTAAAAATTTAGAGTCTTCTTTAAATATGTACCTGATTGTTACTACATATTTCTGAGTCTTTTTATTATGAAAATTTTCAAACATACTAAGAGTAGAGAGAATAGTATGATGAATCACAGCATAACTGACATATAGCTCCATGAATTACTAGTTCATGGCCAAGTAAGTTTTGTCTATACCCCCACTTTATTTTGAAGCAAATTCTAGATATCATATTATTTTGCTCTAACTCATTTTTATTTACAAAGTTATTATTAGAGTTTTGGATATAATTTCTACCATAATAGAATTTTTACTGATCAGGAAAATTGAAGCAAAGGAGATTCAAAGAGCCATTAAAGCAGAAGTATAATTCAAGAATATTGCAATTCATTCATCAATAGATTTGTCATGCTAATAATCTCTTTAGTGTAAACATTTTCTTCTGTTCTCTATGTACAGACAGAGAAAGTTTTCCAGGGAAAAACAAGAAACAAGGTGCAGAATAGTGTAAGAAAGTCACAGGTAAATAAGTAAACAGTTTGTCATTTCTTCGTATATACACAAAAAACACTAGAAGGATGCACAATAAAATAATGAAAATGGTTAATTAGGGAAGGGGGATGAGGTGGATAGGAATGGTGGGGAAACTAGGACTTTTTTTTCTTTTTGAGATAGTGTCTTGCTATGTTGCCCAGGCTGGTCTGGAACTCCTGGCCTCAAGTAATCCTCTTGCCTCAACCTCCCAAGGTGCTGGGATTATAGGCATGAGCCACTACTCCACTCAACCTGGGGACTAGGATCTTTTAATTTATATATTTTGGTGTTTTTATTTTTGAAACATGTGAGTATGCTTTAAAAATAAATAATTTTCTTGTAGCATGCTCTCACTTTCATGGAAAAACTAAGAAATTCCTATGATAAAGTCAGTTTGAAAGTATTATAAGCTAAATATAAAGCCCTTGTCAATTGGACAAATAGCTACATGTTTGTTTGTTTGTTTGTTTTCACAAATTACCTGACTTTAATCTGTCATCTCTTTCTGCAGTAGCCTTAACCCTCAAACTTCAATTAGGGTTTAAAAACATGTGTAGTTTAAATGTACTAGTTCTCAGACTTTATGGTGTCTCTTTCTTAGACACCCCCCCTTCCCTCAGCTCAACAAACAGGAGTTCTAGTTTCTAGTTTAGTTTTTTTTGGCTTAGCTCAGCCAATTCTCCCAGTCTTTGTTCCCACTCCTTCTGTAGAATCTAGTGATGACACTTCCTATGCCCCACCCATGCTTCCATTTAGATATTTTCTTTTTTTTCCAAAAAAGTGTGTCCAGAAAGGATGGACTTCAGACAAACTGAGTGTCAAGGGTCCTGTGTACTCTTCCTGTTCTCTCAAGACTTAACAGGTATTCATCCTCAAGTCTGGGGTTCAGAGCAGTTTCATTCACATGAGGTTTATTAGGCACCTAGTATGTGTCTGACACTGTGATTGGTGCTAGAAATACAGAGATGAAAATATTCCTGCCCTAGGAATTCTGAGCCTAGCAGGGAGCACAGACAAGAATGCAAAGTTATAAAACAATGGGTTAAATATTGAGATTGAAGTCAGCAGAAACTGGTTCAGGTTGGGAGTGGGTAGGGTGGTAAGATGGGGGTGTGGTGAGGGAAGCTTTCAGAAGAACCAATGTGCACTAGAGAAAACTGAGTCTCAGAACATGAATGGAAGGTGGTTAAGTCTTTAGTAAGGAGCATAGAATGGACACAAGTAGAAAATGTGAACAATGGTCTAGAATTCTAAATAATGCTTTGGGTGTGTGGAATCATATATATTATCACTAGGGGATAAAGTACAAGGCTGGGAGAAGCAGTAGAAGAAGCTGTAGATGATGCAGGGAACTTTCCCTTATCTCATCATGCCCTTGGGGATCCCATCCTTTCCTAACCCAGAAGCCAGGGGAGGGATTCCCAATATCATTTTAAGTCCTCAAGGAGAAGACACAATGTCTGTGTTACTTGGGATATAATCATTTCCCCCGAGTGCCATGCAGGAGAAAGATGGATGATGGTCCACAGCCTTCCATGGTTGGCCAAACTCCATCCCTTCCCTCGTTCCCATTGTTAATGCCCATGAACTTTTGTAGCAGCCTGCCTTTAGGTGGTTGATAGACAAATGCAGAAATATTCCCAGTCACCCTTTGTTGAATGAAGGGTCAGCCTTCTCCCCACTCAGATTTATCAGGTACAGAGTCTCGGAAATTTCCATTGAGTTGCAAATATCCCCTGGGTCTTTTAGGAATTATCATTATTTTTTCTGTCTCTATGGTCTTATTTTCTCACCATGTAGGTAACCTTTCTCCAGAAAGCACTACTGCTAGCTGGACTCCTGATGTCTGGATCAATCATCATCTGGGGGCATCTCCACTGGAAAATAAAGTTATACATGAAGGATCCTACCCTTCAATAGATGGATTGATTAGAAACCAATAACTTCTTCAGCCTTCTCCTACTCTGCATTCGGACTAATGCCAGGAGTCAGGGAGGATGGGGTATAAAAGAAGCAAACTGACACTTTATGCAAAAAAACCTATTAGCAAAAATGTGAAGACATGGTAATAATAGGTAAGTGTACTAAGTCTTTTCAAAGGTGGGAGCTGAATGGTATAATCCCTTCATATTCACCACTTGCCTTCTAGCCCCGTATTGTTCTTGTAGTAACATATCTTGGAGCATTGTTGAGATAATTCTTTCACTTGAAGTGTGCCTGCTGAAGCCTAAGACAGTGATCACACTGTACAAGACATTCTTTCTACGGGGAGGGAAAGGTGGGCCCTGATGGCTGACTTGCTCATGACCACATGAAGGGGCAGCATGAAACAGCCTCCTTAGGATCAGAAAGCCTCCTGTTCCCAAGGTAGAACAACAGCATCTGAGGAAATATACCAGCGAGGAAAGCCCAAGAGAAAAAGCAGATAATCCAATTTTTCCTTGTTTTCCCAAGTGCTTTGCACATCTTCTGCAGCTCCAAGGATGCCAGGCTATTGTCTGCCTCATGGTACAGGGTGTGGGAAGGACTCCAGGATGGAGCAGGACCTTGAATCATAAAAAGGAAAAGAGAATTTTTTCAGGGTGACTCCCACCCTCATAGAGACATCAGAGACATTCAGGGGTAGGTAGGAGGAATTCCTTCCATATTTAGGGTTGGGACTCATCTTTCTGTCACTTAAGATATAGTTTAGATTCAGTTCAATAGAGTGTTTTCTCAGAGAGCAACAGAGTGCCAGAAAGAGTCTCCTTTGAGGTGACCAGTCCTATCTCATTGCACTCCACCCTCTATGTTCTGTGTCTTCTCTCCTATCAAAGGCATACTCATTTTCTAGTATTTATTTTAGGCATCACCTTTCTCCAGAATACTACCTGTCTCTAAGTCTCAGTTTGGTTCCCTTTCTATGGCCACCCTTGGTAACTTATTGTTATCTGCAGCATTCCATCTGTCATACATCTTAAATTTTTCTGTCATTCTTATTAGGCAGTGGGCTACATGAGGGTAGTGACAAAGTCTTCCTTTTATCTAAATAACCAAGTACAGCAGCATCTGGTATATAATAAACATAGAGCAAAAGTTGAATGACTTTGCTGACAATAAGGCAATTTCTATAGAAGGTGGAGAGAGAGACTCTGAATGACTCCTTAGGGAGAAAGACCACAGAACTGCTTTATCCTCGGCAAAAGGAACAAAAATTTTCCTATTTACACCTGTGAGACCCACAGGTAAGAAACTGTAAGTAAAGAGCCTAATGCTTCCTGGGAAGACTGTTGGGATATGCTAGAAAACAATAGGGCTGACAGAGAACCAAGGGTCTTAAGATCAATTCTTCCGCATTGCATGGCTGAAGGGAAGCAGTATTTTTCTGGTACATTTTTAATGTACCAGAGGCATTTTTAAAACAAGGTTTCCCAATGTCATTGATTTGATTTTTCTAACTGGTGGTGGCCCTCAGAACTGAAAGGACTTGAAAAAAAGAATAAGAAGTTAATTTTTTATTTCATTAATAATTACAACCACAAACTAATAATTCTGTCTCTGACAAATTATCTAATGGAGCCCAAGTTTGTGAAAAGGCCATGGATTGGTAATTCAATAAGGTAAGTATCATGGACTGAAAAAGCTTAAGGAACTCATCTTATTCCCCAAAATATTTATCTTGAAGTTGACACAAAATAAATAGGTGTGGATAACTGACAAACTGATTGATTGAATGACTCAATGTAGTTTATTTCCATTCTCCCTTTTTCACATGGCATAACTTGCTTTAGAAAGCACTTTCTATGGCAATATGAGTTCAGTTAGGCCCTTGGGTTATTGGGAAAATTCTCCATGAAAAGGTTAATTTCATATAATAGGCACACTAATGGCCTGGATTCTTATGACGCATTGTACAGCTGGGTAGTTAAAGTACAAACAAGGGCTCGATTCACTGATAGTTTTCCAAGGGTGGTGGCAATCCAAGACCAGACTCTGGTGTCCTGACTTATAGCCAAGGGCTTTCTCTGCCACATTATCTGTCAGTTAAGTGCTGGAAACTCTTTTAAGTCCTTTGCACTATTATTTTCATTAGCTCCTTATAGCATTTACAGTCGAGGATCACAGAGTTAAGTAATCTTGCCACAGCTATTCAGCCAGTAAGTGGAGACGCAGGAATTCAAAGCTAGGCAGTTTGGCTCAAGTTCTGATTCTGGTTGAATGGTAATCATATTCTTCACAAAATCATTGTTCTGGTACTTTTGCCTACCTCAGATGCTCAGTGATATTATTATTACAATAATGAGCTATCATAATTTAGATCTGAGAACAGGAGATATGAAGATAGAGACTCCTGACATTTTCATACCTAAGTTTCAGCTACCCTTTATAGAAAATCTTCTCAAGCTCTAAAAGCCATTCAATGATAACTTCAGGTGCTTCAAATCTTAACAGGATCTGTGATTGGAGAAAGTGGGGATATGTGTGCCATACCATGATAAAATAAGTTTCAGGAGTGTTAAGAAGAGGACCTGCTGTCACCAGGATCATGTTCCTATTGCTGCACAGGTGGAAAAGATGATGGCTCCTGATGGGAACCAGAGTAGTGCAACAGAGTTCATCCTGGCAGGATTCCCAAATCTCAACAGCATGAGAATGGAACTGTTTTCTGTGTTCCTCCTTGTCTATCTGCTGACTCTGACAGGCAATGTGTTGATCGTGGGGGTGGTAAGAGCTGATACTCGCCTACAGACCCCCATGTACTTCTTTCTGGGTAACCTGTCCTGCCTAGAGATTCTGCTCACTTCTGTCATCATTCCTAAGATGCTAAGCAATTTCCTTTCAAGGCAACACACTATTTCCTTTGCTGCATGTATTACCCAATTCTATTTCTACTTCTTTCTTGGGGCCTCTGAGTTCCTACTGTTGGCTGTCATGTCTGTGGATCGCTACCTGGCCATCTGTCATCCTCTGCGCTACCCCTTGCTTATGAGTGGGGCTGTGTGCTTTCGAGTGGCCTTGGCCTGCTGGGTGGGGGGACTCCTCCCTGTGCTTGGTCCCACAGTGGCTGTGGCCTTGCTTCCTTTCTGTAAGCAGGGTGCTGTGGTGCAGCACTTCTTCTGTGACAGTGGTCCACTGCTCCGCCTGGCATGCACCAACACCAAGAAACTGGAGGAGACTGACTTTGTCCTGGCCTCCCTTGTCATTGTATCATCACTGATGATTACTGCTGCATCCTACGGTCACATAGTCCTGGCTGTCCTGCGCATCCCCTCCACTTCAGGTCGTCAGAAGGCCTTCTCTACCTGTACCTCCCACCTGATGGTGGTGACCCTCTTCTATGGAAGTGCCATTTTTCTCTATGTGCGCCCGTCACAGAGTGGCTCAGTGGATACTAACTGGGCAGTGACAGTGGTAACCACATTTGTGACACCACTGCTGAATCCATTCATCTATGCCTTGCGTAATGAGCGAGTCAAGGAAGCTTTGAAGGACGTGTTTAGGAAAGTGGTAGGAGACTTTTTAGGGAATCTTTTCTTTGATAAGAGACTCAATAAGAAAACAGTAAAGCAAAAATGAAGTGACTCCACAGCTTGTCTTACATCCAAACATTCTCCATTGTTACTCTTCTTCCCATCATCATCATAGACATCACCAAAGAACTGTATTCTGGAACCATTAATAAACTCCAAAGTCATCAAGTCTACCCTTCTTCTCTTTCAGGCAAAATCTTTGACTCCATATGATACCTAATAATAATCCATATTATTAATATTATTGATATATCATGATCAGCATCATCATCACTTCATAAGACCTTCCAACCTGTGAGATTCTAACCTTAGGGTCCATGGTCACCTGGGAAATCTTAGGATGGGTTTCAGAAAATTTATAAGCCCCATAGGTATCTAAATTTTATGTGTTTGAACATATATGCATTTTGTCTGGGAGGAGGACCCACAGCTTTAATCCAATATTTGGATCTGTGTGTGCGCTCTTCTCGAAAGTTAAAACTGATTAAGCATCTCAGTAGAACCTTCCAATTGTTTATGCAAATCAAGAATTCTAAGAAAAATGTCCTCATAACCATAAAATGAAATAAAAGTAAATAGACTATCTGGATATTTTTGTATATATTTTCCAGAAAAAAATGATATTTACTACGAGATGGAAAAAAGGTGAAGCAAATTTAATAAAGAATTTAATCACTTCTCTATGGCAATCCCACCTGCCTTTGGAAAGCAAATTAATGAGGGATTTTCATAAATAATAGCATCTAATTCATACTTTATTATACAAAGATGAGTTAAAGACATCACTGGTTTTGTCATTGGATTATGTCCCTTTCATTTGTTTATCTTTTTGCATTTTTATATCTATTGTCTTAAATCTTTTGTTTTCAGTAAAATTGGGATTGGGATGAGGAGCTTTAATATCAGAGTTAAGGATGCCAACTATTGTTGTACCTGCCAAGAACCAGACTTGTAAATTTTATCTACTTCATTGGATATATGAAAAGGGACTGGGGATTCCTATTTGCAGTGTCCTTGGAATGTTGAGAACAGATATTCATTTATTTATTTATTCATTCATTCAACAAAAGTCTATTAAGCATCTTTGTTGAATACTGTAATACACTAATATGTGCTAGATGAACAAGAAATGGTTCCTAACCTCAAGCAGCTTGGACTTTAGAGGGAAAGACTAAGTGACAAATAATAATTCAAGGGAACAGAGATGATAAGCGGATTTATAAAAGGACACTGGAGATCATATGAAAATTAATTTACCCTTCCTAGTGTATTCTCTTATTAGAGAAGTTTTCACAGAGACCATCATTCATTAAACAGGAATTAATGCCATCTTGAAGTGTGTTTATGTACATAAGAACAATGTACCAAAAAATAGTAAATAAATATCAAGGTATGGGCAGTATATTAAACTCAAAATAGTGCTGCAAAATTGTCAAACTAAGCATTAGCATCGAAAGAGACAGCCATAAGCTTCAGCGGACATGGGAAATAGTAATGCTTTCATCTAGTTCTATTAGTAATACAAACACACTAAAAATTTTTATTTTAGAAGATTTCTGAGTACTAATGGAATGGCAAGAATAAGTGATTTGAGAGGCAAAAAGAACTCTACTGACTGGGCGCAGTGGCTCACGCCTGTAATCCTAGCCGTCTGGGAGGCCGAGGAGGAGGGAGGATTGCTTGAGGTCAGGAGTTGGGGACCAACCTAAGTGAAAGTGAGACCTCATCTCAACAAAAAACAAAAAAAAGCAGACGACAGAAAAAGAAAAATTAGCAGGACATGGTGGTGTGTGCCTGTAGTCCCAGCTGCTCAGGAAGCTGAGGCAAGGGGATCACTTGAGCCCAGGAGTTGGAGGTTGCAGTGATCTAGAGGTGTTGTCCAAAGAGGAGAGGAAGAATTGCCTTAAAAACTACCTCATTTTGGCCGGGTGTGGTGGCTCACGCCTGTAATCCTAGCACTCTGGGAGGCCGAGGCGGGAGGATCACTTGACCTCAGGAGTTTGAGACCAGCCTGAGCAAGAGCAAGACCCGTCTCTACTAAAAATAGAAAGAAATTAATTGGCCAACTAAAAATATATAGAAGAAATGAGCTGAGTATGGTGGCACATGCCTGTAATCCCAGCTACTCCCAGCTGAGGCAGAAGGATTGCTTGAGCCCAGGAGTTTGAGGTTGCTGTGAGCCAGGCTGACGCCATGGCACCCTACCCCAGGCAACAGAGTGAGACTCTGTCTCAATAAATAAATAAATAAATAACTACCTCATTTTATGTAACACAAAAACCGGATGTCCATCTCAGCCACTGGCCAAAGAGAGAAATCTATGTAATAGCTTATAGCATTTTTGGAAGTA
>CAUYPO010125563.1:0-21825 GCA_963574435.1 Cheirogaleus major | reverse complement strand
TTTTCTTTTTGAGAGAGGGTCTTGCTCTGTTGCAAGACTGGTTAGAGTGCAGTAGTGTCATCATAGCTCACTGGAATGTCAAACTCCTGCCTCAGCCTCCAAAGTAGCTAGGACTACAGGCACGTGCCATCACACCCAGCTAATTTCCAAGAATGTTGTTTAATGATAAAGAAAAGATAACATGCTTCTCAACTTCAAAACTAGAAAGGTGTCCACCTGACTTTAGCTTTTAAAAGATTATCAAAAATAGACTGGTTTCTAAACTAAAGATTATTTAATTAGAATAATACTTAGAATTGGGAAGACAACATTTCATTTCAGAGACGATATAATCACCCTAAAGCTTTCTGATTCTAAAAAGAATCTGCCTTCAATTCAAATTGGTGAACTAGATATGAAAGGCTAGTGAGTATCAAAATATATTTCTAATGTCCACAATGTATACTTCTTTCCTGATAATGTAGACAGTTTTGTTTTATATTCAAATTCACTTTAATACTTGGTTTGTTATCTGTCAAATTTCAGTATTTTAAAAATATTTATATATGTAGGGACAGTTTATTTTTATTGATTTTTATGCTTCATGACTTTTTAACCTTCAAAATACATAGAATAGAGTTTTAATAAATATAAAATCATAGCAAAATGTTTTATTATTAAATGTCATTATTGTAATCTGATCAAACTTTCTTATTGTTAGTATTAAGTATAGGAAAAGATTTCCCTATAGAAAAAAAAATTCAGAGGCATCTTTACCTGACTGATATTTCCTCTATTAATATAACACAGAATTAAAAATCAAGGCCATGATTTATCCCAAACATATCTATATTACAGTGGTTTGCATTTATTTATTTTACCACAGTATTATAAAATGTGCTTTCATTACCATGGCACTTACTAGGAACAGATATTTATAAAGTGGAGGCTGTCCGGTTCTACCAACATACAAATTAATTCCAAGTAATTAAGTTAGTATTCTCAAAGTAATTAACGCCTAAACTCATCACTCCTTAGGGTAGCAAAACAAAGCATATTGAAGTATTGTAAACTGATCAGTATGAGAAACTAGACATTGTCATTCCTAAATATTTATAGCATCTACTATAATATGCATACTACAGGATTTATAGTACCTATTATCTATCTTGAAAAAACTAGACAAATTATTTTGTGCTATGTCTTTCATTAAATTTTTTTGACAGATATTTACTGAGCATCATGAGCTTTCTGGTCATCAAATACTGGGCCATTTAAATATTCAATAAAAAAAGAGTGGCATAGATTATTACTGTACTATCACAATTTTATAGCATAAGAACAGGAACAAGAGATTATGGAGTACTTTTGCTGCTCTACATATAAGAAAACTGATTAAGTATAGAAGGAATAAGAAAGCAAATATTGAAAATTTTCAAATAATGACAGAAGGGAATGACTGAGTCAGCATACTAGTATGGCCGAACAATACTATGATTCTAAAATCTGGCATTATAAGGTTTATATAGGAATATTAGTTAACTTTCAAAGAGGAAGAGGAAGAGCTAGGAGCCATAGCACAGACTCGTTTCAGCATATAGGAAATTTCAATAGAAATATCAATGCAGGCTCTCAATTTCCTAGATAATTATTAGAAAGCAGTTCATCAGCTATAAAAGTAAAAAATATTTGCCCCTTTCCAAATATATTACAAATAAAGCAATAGATTATTTTATAATCATCTTTCTGACAAATGCGGCTGCCAATCTGTCCCCGTAACGTGATACTGAACACCACCATATGCAAGGGAGGGAGGAGTAAGCTGCAAGCACATTAGTTCTCTTTTGGGATGGGAAAAGGAATTGTTACACAGTAGCAGTATTAAAAAACAATTCTACTAGCTGCTTAAGGACACTTGACATTAATAACCTGAAACATGAGGGTCCTTTGAAGAGCCCTCATGAGAAGACTGATCAGAAGTGGAGGGCTGTTGTTGGGTTTGTGCAGCTAGTTCTTGCTGCCTCTGCTGCTCAGCCCTCTTAAGCCTCAGCTGCTGCAGGCGCTTACGGAGCAAAGCTATCTCAGGCCCCCTTAAAAATTCTGACACAAATAGGAAAAGAAAGGTGAAAAGATAGTAATAAAATAGAAATCATAAGAATTTAATTACACATTAAAGAGAGGAAGGATACAAATAAAACATACGGTTCACAGGAGAATACTAAAAATGAATTACTGATAAAAAAGAAATTACTGATCATTAAATTATGAGACAAACTATACACACTTACACACCCAAATACTTCTCTTTAACTCTGATGAATTAGACACATATAACTTCTCTAAGAATATTTAAGTAATTAACAGGATGAAAACAAAGTTCTCCATAAGCCAAAAATTTTAAAATGAACATTTCTTTCCTCACATAGCTCTTTTTACAACAAAATAATAGGAAAGAAACAAAAATTGAAAAATATCAGTTAACTCATCTAATCTATAAACAACAATTTAAGTTACTTCATTAATTTCAATCAAGTAATAATTAAAATTCAATTAAAATGATGAAAAAGTTATGAATTTGGAAACTTGGAATTACAGACCCCTTTAAAAAGTGAAAGTTACATATTCTTCAGCAAAATGTTTCCTTTTATGTTAGAATTGTCATTTTTCTTTTTTTAAGTCCAAAAAGGTTTACATAATCATTATTTTCTGACCTTTTCCTGAAGAAGTGATCATAGACGAAAAGTAGAAAACTAACAGGAAAATCTGCAGAGATAATTACTGAGTGCCTACTACGTATGAGGCATTGTTATAGACTCTGGGGAATAAATAAAATATTGAACAAAATAGTCCCTACTCCTGTGGAGTTTATGTTCTGAGGGAAAAACAGACATCTGCAATATGCACGCACAACCCGCATGTAATGTTGTATGCGTGTGTTTGTGTCACGGAAGGATCACTGCTAAGAATTAAACTGGCAAGGTAAGGTAATAAAGAGGATAGAGATGGTAGGAGAGGGATTGTTATTTTATATATGGTCATTAAGGAAAGCTTCTCTCATAAGGTGCCACTCAAACAAAGACCTCAAGGACATAAGGGAGTAAACCACATGGATATCTGTAGGAAGAGTATTCCAGGTGGAGAGAAGAGCAAGTGCAAATGCCAGGGTGCCAAGTGTATCAGGATGTGAAATATATTTTAAATACAAAGGCAGCAGAATTTGCTGACAGTTTGGATGTAGAGTGATTCCAAAGTTTTTGGCCTAGGTAACAGGAAAACAGAATTTCCATTTAGTGCAAAAGAGAATAATGAAGGAGAAATGAGTAGTCTTGGGGAGAAGAAAAGAACGAATACACATCCGAGTGGAAAAATTAAGTAGGAACTGAATATAACAATCTAGAATTCAGAGGAGATATAATTTGGATGTCACTGGTAATGTTACTATAAGCACTCTAGAGAGTAAATGATGAAAGAGAAGAGATCTAAGAACTGAACTGTAGAGTACTCCAATGTTTAAGAGGAGAAAGAACCTCTAGGAAAAGTAAAAAGGAAAAGCCAGACAGCGGGGTTGGAGAACTGAATGATCAGAGCTCTAGGCTAAGTGATGAAATTGGGCCAAAAAGGATGGAGTAAGCAGTTGTGTCAAATGCTGCTAATACACTAAAAAAGACGCTGAGATTTAACAACTGGAGTTTTTACCATGGAAGTCACTGATGACCTTGACAAGTGCTATTTCAGTGAAATAACACCAAAACCTGCCTGCAGTAGGTTCAAGAGAGAGAAGAGGTAATCAAGGAGAGATATAAATCATATATACTCTTTGTAGAGTCTTACTGTTAGTGGGAAACAGAAATTGGACAGTTTTTGTAAGAGGAATAAAGAATCAAGGGAGGTTTGTGTGTTTTAGTTTGGGAGATAATACACGTTTGTATTCTGATAGAGAATGTTTAATTGGGGGGAGGGAGAAAGACGATGCTTGGAAAAAAGTGGTAAACTACAAGATCAACGTCCTTGAGTAGATCTAAGGAGTTAAGTTACAGTGGATCAGAGGAGGAACTGGTTTTGAACAGGTGCGTAAAAACTTCATTAACTATAACTAAAGAGGAGCAGAGACTATGGGTAGAGATGTCAATGGCTGTAGATTTGGTGGTAGGACCATGTAGAATTTATCTGTGACATCAGCATCAAATTATATAAACTACTAAATAATTTTCAGCCTCTAATAGATAGATTGTAAGGGTGCAAAATTTGGTTTACTCTTTGAGGAATCAATCATGCCGGATACTAACTTCTTGTTACCATGGCTTATACTTACAAAGAATTTTATTCAACTAGCCAATTAGTAGTTAAGATTTAATCAGCAATTCAAGTATCATCATAGTCTCTCACTGTTAATTGTTCCTAGAAAATTTCCAGTACCATGTGATGATATTGACTGACAAACCAGTGGTGATGGTCAACAGCACAGTGCCTTCTTTTTAGGTATGTACAGGAGCCTTACTTCTAGTGAGCATAATAGTAATGCTTTTAGTAATATAAAATAAAGTATTATACAGCCATAAGTTTTGTCATTTTATACTTCAAAACAAATTTAACAGAGAGAGAGGACATAAATGTCAAATGTTGCTTAAAAAGCAGAAAAATCACTGAATTTCATTGGAATTTCAAATTCTCTTTTGAGATGCCAAATGTTTTATATTATGTAAGTCTCCATCCTAGAACTGCTTGTGATGCATCAAATAAACCACAGGCTCTAGGTGCATGCAGTAATGCTCTACAACTTAGAAAATCAAGATTTAGTTATGATATTCTTATGAGCCATTTATTCAATATTTCCAGTGCTTTTTAAAGAATTTATTTATCTACTTTTAAGGGTGGTTGTATGGTGGTTTTTTTCTCTTTAGGTTAAAAAAAATGAGGCTCTAGGAAGAAAAGTCATCACACAGTTAAAAGACAAGTATTGAATTTAAAATTTCAACCAGAAATACCAGATTAAACAAATAGTTCTGCTAGTAGCTTGAAATATTAAAACAGTTAAGATATACACACATTACATCCTTTTAGGAATGTATATACAATCATATACAATTTATAAATGTGGATAAATGCTTGGAAAATTACTTTTGTTAACATAAACCAAATTGAAAAAGGAATATGATGCATACCTCAGGTTAAATTTTAAAAACAACAATAAAAACTCAACAAGGTATCAGTAACTGCTACAGGAAAATTGTTCTTCCATCTCCTGAAACTACTAACCTTATTCTTGGTTTCTTCTGAAAAACTCCAGGCTATTCTCCCTAATGGCTTAATTCCACTGTCATAGGAGAACAAGTCCTGCCTCTACAGGACTCTGGACGGGACTCTGGATCATTTTTATATCTAACTGGCACTTTAGCTGCCTGCTATCAGTCTGTCTTCCCATCCCAACTTGTTTCTTGTCCTGGTGATCTTTGTGCATTCTTTGTCCTGGGACTGGTCACTCCTTCATTCCCAAGTTTCTGTTTTTTTGTTTAGTTTCCTCAAAGTGGCCATCAACCTAATATCTCCACCTGTTTCTAACCTATAAATGGCCTATACCTCATCTGACTAGACTCTGATTCCATTTAAGGAAACTGTAATCTAGATTTTAGGCTTTGAAAAGTTTGCTTTGATATGCTGTACAACAGAGTTCTTACTCCCCAGCAATTTTTCTACAGAGCTCAATGTAGCTATAATGATTCTGCATAGGCCAAAATAAATTTGTAATTTGAGCAGTTATTTGTAAGTAAGCAGGAATCCATACATAGACCACATCATATACTATCTTAAAAAAAGAACTAAATCCTCATGATCTGAATGGTCTATTTAATTGGAAATAGAGGGATCCTTTAAGTGACTCATTTCTCAATGTGAACCCCTAAAACTGAATTTTGTAGGTACTGATACCCCTCCAATCCAAAGTTACTACCTTTTCAAATCATATTCTTTAAATACGTTAAAATAGAACCAAAGAAAAAAATTAAACTACAACACACTGGAAAATGGCCTTATTTAATATTTGCTCAATATAAGAAGTTTCTTAACATGGGAAAAATCTATAAATAATGTTTAGTTTAAGAAATAACTAAAAGAGGCTGGGCGTGGTGGCTCACATCTGTAATCCTAGCACTCTGGGAGGCTGAGGCGGGAGGATCACTTGAGCCCAGGAGTTTGAGGTTGCTGTGAGCTAGGTTGACACCACGGCACTCTAGCCCAGGTGATAGAGTGAGACTCCATCTCAAAAAAACGAAAAAGAGAAAGAACTAAAAGAGATGTCTGCTAGGCATTACTGAGAAAAGAAATTACCTTATAGTTACTTTGACATATTTTTTATATGTAAAAATTATGAAAATTTCATTTTAACCTGCATAGTTTCAGATCAGTCATATCTTTCTTATTTTTAAATATACAATTTCATAACCACATTTTTAAAAGCACAGTCTTTTGTTAAATGTTCAAGAACATGTATAAGAATCAAAATGTTTAAGTTTTGAGCTATGTATATAGAATATGGTTTCCAATGGTCTGACATATGAATTAAAATAAAATACAAGAATACAAAGGGTAAAGCAAAAATAAAAAAACCTACCAACTGATTTAAAATTCCACTTGAGTATATACATCTTCCTAATTTAGCTATAAAACCCAAAGTCAACTTTGTGGCCCCTTCTAGATATACTATTCTTCAGATCATGCATTTTGTTTATTCACCTCACATACAACCTCAATTTATCTTTTTCCTACCCATATTTTTGTTTGTCCTGATTCACTCATTTATATATATAACCACATGATTTTTAAAAAGTATTTTTGGTAGAAGGTAAAAAAAATTAACTACCTAGGTCTTAGGTGGTCTAGATAGCTAAAGGCAAACAATGGATCCAAAATGATAAATGACTGAATATCTAATCACAGATTTTTCCCAGGTGTTACCAAATTTGAGACTCTACTGGAAACATCCAGAGTTAATGAAGTGGGGCTCAATCTATAATCTAAAGCCTAAAGTATAGGTAAATACACCATACCTAGCCTATACCAGTTTAATGATAACTAAATGTCTCATGATACTTTTAATTGTATCTTTGGAGAGTATTATTAGGAAAAAAAGATGCTTATTCATAAAAGAAGTTATAAACAAATCAATCAAACATGAAAAATTATCAATTTACATGAGTGCTTTTCAGGAAATAAACAGGGTTATATAAAAGAGAATACAATTTTAGGAAGAGTAAAAAAGAAGAGGACTCTACCTAGGGTAGAGTTATGAAAGACTTCCCTTGAGTGGCATCTGAGCTGAGACCCAGAGAAAAAGAAGTTGGCCATGGGATAAGCCAGGGGAAGAGTTTCCTGGGTACAGAGAATAGTAAGAAGAAAGTCTTGGACTTAAAATAAAGAAAGAGAAGAAAAAAAAAAAGAGAATATGGTACATTAAAAGAACTGAAAGTAAACCAGTATATCTAGAGTGTAATGCTCATCAGGGACTGAGGAAGTGGAATGAGATAAGGCTAGAAAGGTAGGGAAGGGCCAGGCCATGCAGGTTCTTAGAGGTCCATAGTAAGGAGTTTGATTTTTTTTTTTTTCTTTTGTACTTGTAAATGCAATTAGAAGCCTCTGAAGGGTTTAAAGAACAAAGTTATATAATCTGCTTTAACATTTTGAAATACTCATTCTGGCTGCTGTGTGGATATTAAATTATAAGGAAAGAAGAGTAGATGCAAGAAGATCAATTAGGAGATGAGAAATGATGGTGAGATGAAAAGAAATAGGATATAGTTTAGATACAGGACCAACAGAACTTGCTGATGAATTAGGCGTGGGACTTGAGGGAGAGGGAGGAATCAAGACTAACTCATGGTTTCAACCTCAACACTAGTGATAAAAAAAAAAAAAGGAATAACTCATGGTTATTAGAATAAGCAAATGGGCAGATGGTGTTATAATTTACTAAGCCATAAAAGGACTAAGAGATGGAACCCATTAGGAGACAAGAAGGGTAGGAGGTTGAATTCGGTTTGAACACACAAATTTAAAATGTACATGATAACAAAAAATATATATACAGTGTCAAAAAGCAGTTGAACTTAGGGGTCTGGAACACAGGGTATAAAATTAGATTGTCGTTATATATTTGGGAGTCATCAATTTAGAGGAAATGTTAAAAGCTATGGGGAACTGACACAACCACCCAGGGAAAGAGTGTATGCAGAGAAGACAGCCAGGACTAAGGGGTTCAACTATAATATCCAGAAGTAGACAGAACAAGAAACACTAACAATAGTTACCAAAAACCAGCCAGAATTAATAATAAAAGTAAATAGGCAAATGTGGTATCATAGATGCCAAGAAAATAAAGTTTTAAAGAAAGAAGTAACAGACTATGTTAAATGCAACTGGGTCAAAAAATCTTATAAAATATTAAGAGATGTATCCTCTAAATTTGGTGGAGATGGATGTCACTGATGACTATGATAACAAGTTTCAGGAGAAAAGGGGCTGAAAAGCAGATTGGGGTTGGTTAACAAATATATGGAAGATGGCAAGAAAATGGAGATAGTATATGTGAGCAACTCTTCTGAGGATTCTGATTGTAAGAGAAACAGAGAAATATGGCAGTAGCTGGAGGGGAATGTGGGATAATTAGAAGAGAATTTTTAAAGAAAGGAGATAATAAAAACATGTTTGAGGTTGAAAGAAACAACTCAGCAGAAAAGACAATGATGCAGGAACAGGAGCAAAGTCCTTGAGAAGCTGGAAAGGGATAGGAACTGCACGGGCTAGCTTTTGATAGGAGCAGATTCATTTCTTCCAAAATGTGTTTCTGCTTCTATAAGAGACAGATGTTGGAAAGCTCAGAGATTATATAGCAGAAAAATGAGTGCTTTTCTTTTCACTGTGAATGATAGATTAGCAGCTGGCAGGGGGACAGGGGACAACAGTGAAGTGGAGTGTTAAAAGTTTGAGAAACATGAAGGTGTAAAATAGACATTACACATAGTTGGAGAGCAACAGTGTCGAAAGAGACTGCTCTGGCATATAGTGTTGAGCAGCCATTGAAATTTGTGGGCTTAACTTTCTTCACTTTTAGTGATTCAGCTGTAGACTAAGAGAAGGCAGACAATTAGCTTCAACCAGAGTTTTGCCTGGCTGCAAGTTTTCACATTCTCACTGTTCCTTTTCTCTATATCAGTAAAAACGACAGAGGAAATGTGAGGGATATGAAAGAAAACACCTTTACATTAAAAGGTATTTATAGCAAGGCAAGTATAGACAGAAGCATACTTTTTCATTTTCTCTGTCTCTATGCAAGGCAATAATAAAAACCATGGCTCAAAGTTGACACTCCCATCTACTACATTGATCCAATGGATAGTTTCAATACTCAAAAACCCATCTGGACTTAGACAGGCTATGGTAAGTGCAAAAGAGATTGGGGAGAAAAATAAACAAAAAAACCCACATTTGGACTCTGGAATAACGAAAGGGCTACTGCCAGAACCATTACAGACATAACCTTTAGATGTTATATATGATACCAAATCGTTTCCCTCAACAGTGATATTGTTTTGGTAACATGGAAATATTCCAATTATCCATAGTACAGTCAACCGAAATTCTCTCAATACTCTCCCAGTTAAAAATATTTATTTACTTTCTTATAGGCAAAAGAGCTAAGTAATGTTCAAACAATGATCACATGATCATCACAGAAAATTGTTTTCTATTTCAGTGATTCAAATGACTATAATATGTAATACACAAATATTGAAAGAAATTTAGCAATTTGAAATGTAGTATTAAAATATTAAATATCTATAAAACAAATAAAGCTCCAAATACTTTACCCACAAATATGCTTAAGGAACAATTGGAATTAGATAAGATTCTGTGGAACTTGAACATAAGCTAGAGCATCTTCTTACTAAGTTTTCCTGAAAACTTATATATTTCCAAAAGTGCTATCACTTTAAAAATTCTTGCTTCTACCGATTTTACCTGCTTTAAAAAACAACCTTTTAATTACTTCTGCTCCTACTTCCCAAGTCCTCCAAAATATTTTATTTTCCTATAAATTGAAAAGCTGTGTCAATTAGAGTGTGGAAAACCTGATTTTGTAACTCAGCTTTAGCTTATTATTATGGATAAAATGTACACAGTGTTAACGGTTATGTAATTGACTCTGGCTTTTATTCCCATAGAAACTAAAAATGAATTACTAAAAATGGGATATACTGATAAAAGAGTGCTTAAATTAAAACATCCCATATTTGGTGTTCTGGCATCAGTTTCCAGAGAAGCAAGAATAAAATGACAGCTTGGCAGCTAAGCTGTTAGGAATTTTTTATAGGTTTTAGCTTAGGCCTGCCAGCTGTATCTCTAGTTGGTAATATTTCTGGTTCTATATCAAGTAAAATGCTTTGTTAGAAGAACCCAAAGAAAAATATGAATACATACCTTATTGGTTATTATAATTACATTATACAGTTAAAAATGCCAAGCAAACTATAGACATATATGCTGAAAATTACTCTTATGAATACTATACTAGTACATTCCACAGTTGGGGGAAAAAGTTGAACATAAGGAGTTTTAATACTGTGAGGAAAATAGTATTTTAACAGATTTAGGAGTTGATTTCTTTCACTAACATCAAGTACCAAGAAGATAAAGATTTGGTAAAATAGTTCTTTTTCATGTAAATATTAGAGACATAATTCCCTTGGTAAATTGTATATGTTGTTGACAAGAGACCATATCAAATCTACCACATAGAATGGATTAAAAGCATTGCATGATTTGGGGAAAAATAATCAAGAATATAAATAAAATGGAACTAATAATAATGAGCTATATTTTCACTAGCAATTTAACACAGATATACAACCAAACAAACCTAGAATTGGTCTATTATGATCTGTAAAATAATCTTTAAGTCAGGGGCATTAAACTATGCCAAAATACTATCTGTTGGCATCTGTATTTTCAAAAGAACAATTTAATGTAAATTGAAGATTCCTGCTATTTGTTAAAATTCATGCAAGTTAGGCATATTTGAATTTTAAATATCATGTTATATATCATTTTAATTATTTATTCCAGCAAGAAGATGATGTGATTTAGTATCTTCAAAATAACCTATAAAGAAGTTTTCAATATTAGAAATCATCAGATAAACCATACCCTTCTTAAAGAGTAACATCCTCACCAGACTGATGACGTGTATGGTGTCCAGATGCCTCAACAGACTGCCTTTGTTCACTGTCTGGAGAAGACAGCAAAGAAGTAGAATGAGGGCTTTCTGTGGAAGATGATGCCGAATGAGCTTGAGCCGACATTGTAGAGGATGTAGAAGGTTGAAGAAATTGTTCAGCAGGAGCATCTACTTCCATTGCAGTTTCACCCACTTCCAAATCAGGACTTGATGGGACAGTAGGAAGAGTTGAAACATCTGACTGACTCGTTCCACCTTCAAAATATACACGTTAATGTAAATTCAAATTTTATTTTATTTTTTGAGACAGAGTCTCACTCTGTTGCCTGGGCTAGAGTGCAGTGGTGTCAGCCTAGCTCACGAAAACCTCAAACTCCTGGGCTCAGGCGATCCTCCTGCCTCAGCCTCCCGAGTAGCTGGGACTACAGGTATGCACCACCATGCCCAGCTAATTTTTTCTATATATTTTTACTTGGCCAATTAATTTCTTTCTATTTTTAGTAGAGACGGGGTCTCACTCTTGCTCAGGCTGGTTTCAAACTCCTGACCTTGAGTGATCCACCTGCCCCAGTCTCCCAGAGTGCTAGAATTACAGGCCTGAGCCACCAAGCCTGGCCTCAAATTTTAAATATTTTCCAAAACCAACTACTCTAAAGAGATATGTTCAGGAAACATATATACATTTGTGTGCATGCACACACATATATGTAACTTCAGGATAACAATAACACCCACTGGTGGTTGGTTCCATTTGAACAAATAAGCTAATCAAGAGTGGTAAAAATTTATTGACAACATATTCTTGTTAAACAACCAATCTTTCCAATTACATAAAACTTTTTAATCTATAGAACTTTATATATTTCTATTCACAGTACATTTAAAAGGGTCTTAAAATGGGGACTCAGGCTCTTCTACTTTTTTTGAGAAAAGCAAAAGGTAAGGGATAGGACCTTGGGGTGGGGAACCTGTGGCCTCGGGGCCACATGTGGCCTTTCTGGATCCCTGAATGTGGCCTTGTGACTGAATCCAAATTTTACAGAACAAATCCTTTTAATAAAGGGATTTGTTCTATTAAGTTTGGATTCAGTCGAGGGGCTGCACTTGGGGATCTGGAGGGTCACATGTGGCCTTGAGGCCGCAGGTTCCCCACCTCCTGGCCCAGAGGACAAATTATATCCAATACTTTTTGTTCTCTACTGCTTCACATAACACAATAAGAACCTTGTGATTACTGTAGATGTAAATCCTGGTATAGTTTAGATAGTATAAATAAAAATGATTTCAACAGTTTTTGCCAGTTTTATGATGACTTTAATTAATATGAAAAATTACCTCTGGGTCGAGATCTTCCTCTTCCTCTATTACTTTGCGCAACTTCACTTGCTTCTTCAAACCATCTTGATAACATATCAGACATTCTCTGCATCAGTGACACATTGGGACTTTGCTCTCCTATTACAATATAGGTCTTATCAGTGAGTTTAATAATAAATCAGGATCTTTCACTAATGCAAAAACCTATCACTAATGTAAAAACCTAGATTTGATGGTCTTTAAAATGAAAACAACTTTAAAAAACATCAAACTGCCTAAATAAATTACATAAATTGATTAGCACCATCATCACATTTTATAGTAATGTCTATATGAGTGACTCTCCATCTTATTGTATGATAAAGTTCCTTGAGAACATGGCACAAATCTCCTTTATCTTTGACTATTCTTAGATAACTCCATGCCTTTCATTCCTACCCCAACCTTTATCTTTCCTTCCAAGAATGCCCAGTTAGGAAAGGCTCATGAATTCTAAGTTGAATAGATTAAAAGAAAGTTTTTCTCTCTCACTAAAGCATTATCATCAAATACAGACACAAAATAGTCTTATGTTTTTGTATAAATTTTCCTTAAACTGAATTTATTTTTCATCATCATTTACTGTAAGCAAATTCCAGATATCTGAAATCAACTGGAACCAGAAAGTATTTTGTCTCTTCCCTCACTCCTTTTCCTCTTTAAATAAATGAGTTTTTCTTAAGGAAGTTTTCAAATTAAAAGTATGGTGTCAAATTAAAATTGTGACAACTCTATTATATGATCATATAATTTAAAGTGAAAATCATTTGTTCCTACATTTTCTCTGAAATCAGAATTTATTTTACACTTTATTGCCTTTATGTAATGTAGCTTTATATTTAAATATATACTGTTAAATAATACCAAGGATAATACTTGTATATTGGGGAATATGCTTTTGATGATAAAAGAGGTTTCAGAAGTCATAAGAAAAAGAATTTGGCTATAGATTTATTTAATAAAATACAGCCATATTAATTATATTTTAAAGTGTACTACCTTAAAACTCCCAAGGTAGTTTCTTATGTGTGTCAAAAGCACTTGATAGGAAAAAAAAAATTACGTGTTATTATAAAACTCTGTTAGAAATTAAGAGTTTTCATTTTTCTTTATATATAGTAGAAAGGTAAAAATTAAGAAGTTTGATAATATCCAATTTGGGGGGGTCAATGGGGCATTCTTATACTTTCAGTGGGAATGTAAATTAGTGCATCTTTTTGAAGGAGTAATTTGATAATAATTAAAATGTACTTATCCAATGACTCAGCCATTTCACTTCTAAGAATTTATCCTAAAATGTATTTGCACAAATTATCAAGATATGTGTGCAAGGATGCTCATTACAGCATCATCTACAATAGTGACGAAACTGGAACCATGCTAAAATATTAATTTTTAAATGACATATACTCAAAAAAGCTGACCAAAGTATAGTTACCATCTCGTTCTCGTTCACTCTCAGGTCTTGCTCTGGGTCCAGTATCTGACCAATCACCACGAAGTCTCAAACGCTTAACTGGAGGCTGTCGTAACTAAAAGGTAAGGATAGGTAGATTCTATGTAAGTCTAAAACTCATTTGCTCTTGACTCCTAAAACATACTTTAAATCTAATAGATTATTTCCACCTCCCTACTTTCTTTATTGAGTATGCAAGTGAGATGCTAGAACAAAATATGAAAGACACCAATATAAGCTAAATCAGTCTGTTGCAGCATTCACTATGATGATAAATATCCATTGATACTAATAGCCTGTGCTTAATATCTTCAACTTAAAAACTCTGACTGCAAATTTGAAATCTTATATGTGATTTCTTATGTAGAAATCACACTTACATGTGATTTCTTACACTTATATGTGATTTCTAATCCTACCTGTATCACTTTCCAGCTGACAACAGAATATTTAATCACACCTTGAACCTTAGTTTTCTATTATGAAGACAAATATCATCTAGGTAATAAGTACCTACACACTTAACAATGGGAGTTATCATTATTTTTACATATTATTGACAATTTACTCTTCAGTCCCCCCAGCATCTATTCCAACCCTTTATCACCTGTCTCAAGTTTCTATTCTATCTTACTGCCTTCATTCTTGGCTAATAACTTTTCCTCCTACTTCAGAGAAAATAAAGTCCTGTAGAAATGACATCAATTTCTTCAGCTGAATTCTACAAATTTTTCTATATCTACAATTTTCTAATTCCTTCCAACCATTCTCAACGGATGTATCATTTATTCTGTTTAAACCTAATCTCTCCATCTGTACTTTTTATTTTATTCCTTCAACTCCTCAAGCACCTTGCTTCGACAATTATTCTCTCCTTTCTACCCTTACATCCATCTTCTTTCTCCTGGTTCTTTCTCACAACATGCTAAAGATTCTTATCATTTTTAATAAACAAAATAATATCTCACTTTTATAAAATCTCAATTTTATATTTCTATTCAGCAACAGTCCTTTCTCTTGCTTTTACTTTATTCTCAAGCTTCTTGAGAAAAGTCTGTATTCATACTATCTACCACTCCTCCCTCAATACAGTGCTGTCAATCTTTCCATTGATTTCCCATCTTTCCACTGATTCATTCTCGGCAAGGTTACCAGCAAATGATCAATTGCCAAGTTCACTCATCAGTTATAAAAATGGTCATTAATATGATCAATAATCAAATTGCCAAGTCAAATGATACGTTTCAAAGCTTATTTGACATGTTTATGGCATCTGACACTCTCGACTACTCCGTTTAATTTTTACATTTTTAACATTTTTTATTAAAATATAATTCACATACCATAATGTTCAACTTTTTAAAGTACATGATTCAATGGCGTATATTCACAAAGCTGTGCAACAAACCATCATGGTCTAATTCCAGGACAATTTTATCACCCCAAAAAGAAATCCCATACCCATCAGCAGTCACTCCCCACTGATCCCCTCCACTCAGCTCCTGACAACCACCAATCTACTTTCTGTCTTTATGGATATGCCTACTCTAGCACACTGACTGCTACACTAGAAAAAAAAATTTTTTTCCTTGGGGCCACAGTGTTTATTATGAAAATAGAATAAAAACTTTGAAAACAAAATGATTCTAATTTAATGAAAAATTTGTTATCTTTTACTGTTTTCTGTGTGTGAGTTATATGCAACTTGGAAAATAGTTCACATGGCTCAAGGTAAAGAGACGTGTGAGTTACATATGTTTCAAGAAGCCCTGGGCTCAAAACCAGTGTGAGTTAAATACAACTCACATGGTAGTTAATATGCTAAACATTTCATATAAATGGAATCATATAATATATGGCCTTTTGTGTCTGTCATTTAGCATAATATTTTCAAGGTTTAGTCATATCGTAGCATTTATCAGTATTTCACTTCTTTTTATGCCCAAATAGTATTCCATTTTATAAATATATCACATTTTGTTTATCCATGCATTGGTTGTCTACTGAGTTATTTCCACTTATTAGCTATTATGAAAAATGCTGCTATTGAGCATGTACAAGTTTTTGTAGAAACATATTTCAATTCTTTTAAGTATACAAGCATACCTTGTTTTATTGCACTTTGCTTTACTGAGCTTCACAGATACAATGTTTTTTTACAAATGGAAGGTTTTTGGCAACCCTTCCCCGAGCAAGTCTATTGGTTGTATTTTTCCAACATCATGTGCTGATTTCATGTCTCTGCATCACATTTTGGTGATTCTCACAAAATTCCAAACTTTTTCATTATTGCTATATTTGTTTTCTTTATGATACATATATTGATTTTCAGCCATGGTTCCTGGCTTATAACTCCCATAGCCCTTGTGACAACAACCAGAAGTGCTTTCTCTGATATTCTCCTGCCTTCCTTTCACCAGCCCAAGGTAAGACTCTAGTCTGATTGTGGGTTATAAAATCCTCATTCCAAAGAGGGCCCAGCCCCATACCCTGAAGGAAGGAATGCTACATGGAGAGGCCAAGAGAAATCAGAAACAGACAGGCCTTATTGTCTATTTAGAGTTTAGATCATATTCTTTTTGTCCAATCACATTTCAACACAGTTGTCCACGCTTCAGTCATGTCTATCCAATGAAGTCTCCATTAAATCCACAAGGGTCTGGGGAGCTTCTGGATAGCTGAATACATGGAGGTTCCTAGAGGGTGGCATGCCCAAGGAGGGCATGGAAGCTCTGGGTCCCTTCCCCCACACCTCGCTCTATGCATCTCTTAACTGTACCCTTCATAACATCCTTTATAATAAACCAGTAAATGTGTTCCCTGAATTCTGTGAGCTGCTCTAGCTAATTAATCAAATCCAAAGAGGAGTTACGGAACCCCAAATTGAAGTTGGTGAGTTAGAAGTTCTGGAGGCCTAGACTTGCAACTTGGTGTCTAGGGGAGGGAGGAGGGAGTCTTGAGAGACTGAGACCTCAACATGTAGGATCTGATGCTACCTTTACACAGTGTCAGGACTGAATTGGAGAACACCCATTGATGTCCACTATAGAACTAATTACTTGCTGGGTGGTGGGGAGACCCCCTCTACCACATTTGGTCACAGAAGTTTTCTGTGTTGATTGTTGGTGTGTGAGAAAACAGAAAAAATTCTGTTAGTGTTTTTTTTCCTCTCACAGTTACAGTGATCTATGATCAGTGATCTTTGATATTACTACTGTAATTGTTTTGGGACTCCACGAACGGCACCCATATAAGAATGTGAACTTAATAGATGTGTGTATTCTTACTGCTTCACCAACCAGCTGCTCCCACTCCCCTATCCCTCTTCCTCTCCTTGGGCCTCCCTATTCCTTCAGACAATAATATTGAAATTAGGCCCATTAATAATGCTACAGTAGCTTCTGAGTATTCAAGTGAATGGAAGAGTTGTACATCTCTCATGTTAAATCGAAAGCTATAAATGATGAAGCTCAGTGAGGAAGACATGTCAAAACCCATGACAGGATGAAAGCTAGGCCTCTTGTGCCAGTTAGCCAAGTTGGGAATGCAAGGGAAAAGTTCTTGAAGGAAATGTAAGGTGCTACTCCAGTGAACACCTGAATGACAAAACAGCAAAAATAGCTTTATGGCTGATATGGAGAAAGTTTTGATGGTCTGCATAGAAGATCAAACCAGCTATGATATTTCCTTAAGCCAAAGCCTAATCTAGAGCAAGGCCCCAACTCTCTTCAATTCTATGAAGGCTGCGAAAGGTGAGGAAGCT
Organism: Cheirogaleus major; assembly: GCA_963574435.1. NCBI lineage: Eukaryota > Metazoa > Chordata > Mammalia > Primates > Cheirogaleidae > Cheirogaleus > Cheirogaleus major. The sequence continues at coordinate 4,044 of CAUYPO010125563.1, read as the reverse complement.
GCAAAAGAAAAGTCTGAAACTAGCAGAAGTTAGTTCATAAAGTTTAAGGAAAGCAGTCTCCACAATATAAAAATGCAAGGTGAAGCAGCAAGAGCAGATGTAGAAGCTACAGCAAATTATCTAGAAGATCTAAGATAACAGATAAAGTTGGTTACACTGAACAACATATTTTCAATGTAGATGAAATAGCCTGCTATCGGATGAAGGATGCCATCTAGGACTTTATAGCTAGAGAGGAGAAGTCAATGCCTGGCTTCAAAGTTTCAAAGGACAGGCTGACTTTCTTGTTAGGTGCTAACGCAGCTGGTGACTTCAAGTGGGAACCAATGTTCATTTACCATTCTGAAAATCCTAGGGCCTTTAAGAATTGTGTTAAATCTCTTGCTTGTGCTCTATAGATGGAATAACAAAGACTGGATGACAGCACATCTGCTTACAGCATGGTTTACTGAATCTCTTAAAGCCTACTATTGAGACCTATTGCTCAGGAAAAAAAAAGATTCCTTTCAAAATATTACTGCTCATTGACAATGCAGGTCATCCAAGAGCTCTGATGGAGATATACAAGAAGATAAATGTTGTTTTCATGCCTGCTAATATAAGCTTGCTAACACAACATCCATTCTGCAGCTCGTGGATCAAGGAAGGAGTAATTTTGATTTTTAAGTCTTATTATTTAAGAAATACATGTTGCAAGACTATAGCTGCCACACATGGTGATTTCTCTGATGGATCTGGGCAAAGTAAATTGAAAACCTTCTGGAAAGGATTCATCATTCTAGATGCCATTAAGAACATTTTTGATTCATATGAAGAAGTAAAAATATTAACATTAACAGGCATTTAGAAAAAGTTGATTCCAACTCTCATGGATGACTTTGAGGGGTTCCAGGACTTCAGTGGAAGAAGTCACTGCAGATGTGGTAGAGATAGCAAGAGAACTAGATTTAATAGTGGAGCCTGAATTTCTGCAATCTCATGATAAAACTTTAAGAGATGAGGAGCTGCTTCTTATGAATGAGGAAAGGAAGTGGTTTCTTGAGATGGAATCTACCTCTGGTGAAGATGCTATGAACATTATTGAAATAACAACAAAGGATTTAGAATATTATACAAACTTCGTTGATAAAGCAGCAACAAGGTTTGAGAGACTAACTTCAATTTTGAAAAAAGTTCCTGTGGGTAAAATGTCATCAAACAGGATTACATACTACACAGAAATCATTTGTGAAAGGAAGAGTTAATCAATGCAGTAAACTGCATAGCTGTCTTATTTTAAGAAGTTGCTACAACGCTGCAACCTTCAGCAACCACCACTCTGACCAGTCAGCAGACATCAACACCAATCAGGATCCTCCACCAGCAAAAAGACTGCAATTTGCTGAAGGCTCAGATGAGTGTTAGTACTTTTTAGCAATAAAGTATTTTTAAATTAAGGTCTGTACATTGTTTTTTTTTAGATATAATGCTATCGCACACTTAATAGACTACAGTAGAGTGTAAATATAACTTTTATACAAACTAGCAAACCAAAAAAATTGTGCAACTTGCTTTATTACAATATTCACTTTATTGTAGTGATCTAGAGCCACATTTGCAATATCTCCAAGGTATGCCTGTATATCTAGGAGAGGAATTGCTGGGTCATATGATAACTCCGTTTAATTTTTGAGTAACTGCCAAACTGTTCTCCAAAGCAGTTGCAACATTTTATATTTCCACCAGCAGTATATGAGGGTTCCAATTTCTCCACATCCTCTCCAACACTTGTTATTGTCTGCCTTTTTCATTTGGCCATCCACTATTTTTATTTAGTGGGTTTGAAGTTGTGCCTCACTGTGGTTTTGATTTGCATTTCCCTGTGGACTAGTGATGTTGAGTATCTCCTTTTATGCTTACTGGCCATTTGTATCTCTTCTCTGGAGAAGTCTCTTCAAAACCTCTACCTTAATATAATTTGAGTATTTGTCTTTTTGAGTTGTGTTCTTTATATATTTTGGATACCACACTCCAATCAGATATATGATCTGGAAACATTTTCTCCCATTCTGTGGGCCACTCTTTTCATCTTTATTTTTTTTAAATAATATTTATTGATTTTTTTTTGCCCCTCATAATTAAGCAGGTTTTGATAAAAAAAAAAAAACAAAAAAAAAAACCTGGCCACAGCTTAGTTGTAAATATTCTGATTTCTCCTGAAAACCATACCAAGTAACAAAGAGAATGAGAGAAAAAAAAAAATCTGGGAGTGATTACATCCACAGATTCCATATTATGTTTAAGTATGGCTAAACAACTGAGAATAGCAAAATCTACACAGGAAGACATAGATGTGCAACATAGCCAGAACAGAAAAAGCCTAGTGTGTGGCAGCTGTCCAAAACCTCAAACACATAATCACTCCCAGAAAGACAGGGCCTCACCCTTTACATGAACTTTCTTGAGAATAATATAATAGAACCCTGCTTCATGGTTACAGAGAGAGAATTTTTTATATTACTTAGAAAAAGAACTGGTGTTATAACCTCAGCAATTATTTCTATAATAAGATATTCAAATTAGAAACAACTCCAAATTTGACTTTTTGAGTATGTAAAATAACCCAGTCAAGAATACTGAAAATGGTACAGCACTCATTCATGCAGTCACCAATATTTTTTTGAGCACCTTTTATGTGTCAGGTACTATTCTAGGTACTGGAAAAGAACAATAGACAAAACAGAAAAAAAATCTCCAATGTCACGCAATTTATAGTCTAGTAGAGGAAGTAACACATGAAATAAAAAAGTAGGATATATATAAAAGTGATGTGTTGTGAAGAAAAATAAAGTAGAAGAGGAATAAGTAGCACCAGAGAGTTAAGGTTGTGATTTTAAATAGGGTGGTAAGGTAGGGCCTGACTTGGATGGTTATATGCACAAAGACCTGAAATACATAAGGAAAGAAGAAATCCAGATATCTGAAGAACAGTATTTCAGGCAGAGTAAATGCAAAAGTCGTAGGGCAGGAAGCATGCTTAGCCCGTCTGAGTTGGTAAGTAAGTAGATGTGGCCAAAGCAAAGGAGTGAGCAGAAATAGTAATGGCGAACAGATACTATAAGGTCTTGAAGCCACTGTAAGGACTGAAGCTTTGCTTTGGGTGAGATGGGGAGCCACTTGGAGTATTCATTAGAAGAATGGCATGATTGGACTTATGTTTCAAAGGATCACTTTGGACACTATGTAGCTAAAGGACTATAGGGGTGAAATTGGGAAGCCTGGTTAGAAAGCTACCATACTTACATAGGAGAAAGATGCTGATGCAGTAGTAGTGTAGTGAGAGTGGTAAGTAGTAGTCAGATCTGGAACATATTTTTAGGGACAAATTATGGGGACCAGGAGAAAATGAGAGAATGGATTCAACAAAGGATCCAATAGTGAGGTGAGGCAAGTGCAAAATTATCAAAAATATTTTGGAGGAAAAAGAGAGGAAAGAGTAAAAAAAAAAAAAGGAATACAAAAATAAAGAAAAATGAGACAATGGATTCAACTAATGCATACAATAGTGGGGTGGAGCAAGTGGGAAACTGTCAAGAATATTTCGGAGGAAAAAGAAAAGAAAGGAAAGAATAAAAAGGAAAAAGGAATTTAAAAAACAGGAAAATGAGAAGTACAAAAAAGTTGAGTAAGACAAAAGAATACACCAAAGAAAGATGAAGAAAACATGAAAGAGAAATTATTAGAGGACATGAGAAGATAAAAAGAGGCCCCCACAAACAGAGGAAACACAAAAATATTATGGAAACATAATAAAAAAATCATATAATAAACTTTTATTCATGCTTTAAAATCATGCTTAAACTTAAATGTTCCCAATCAAAATCAATTATTCCCTACTTTTTTCTACTTATATAGATCAGAGTCCTTGTATATAATTCTATTAAGTTTCACACATTTATTTATTTATTTATTTATATCTCTACTTCCATTAAACTGTAAATTCCTTGAATGAGGGGCCAAGTCTTTGCCTGGTCATTCTTGATTTTCTTTTTTTTTTTTTTTTTG